>APFE030616228.1:131343-182152 GCA_000404065.3 Pinus taeda | reverse complement strand
ATTGAGCAACTAGATGGTTTCATTCTTGGGAATGATCCAAATCTTGTATGCAGACTAAAAAAGGCTCTCTATGGTCTTAAACAGGCTCCAAGGGCTTGGTACTATCGTTTGGAAAAATATATTCATCAACAAGGATTTCAAAAGGATCAGCAGATATCAATCTTTATATAAAAATTGAAAATGACAAATTGCTAATACTTGTTGTGTATGTAGATGATATTATCTTTGGCAGCAACTATGAGTCAAAGCTTTGCCTTGGTGATGCAGAAAGAATTCGAAATGTCTTTGCTTGGAGAACTGACATACTTTCTTGGATTGTAAATTGAACAAAATGAAGGTGGTATCTTCTTGTCTCAAACCAAGTACCTCAAGTAGGTTTTGAAGAAGTATGCAATGGAAGATTTGAAACCAGTATGTACCCCTATGGTTATAGGATGCAGCCTCAGTGCAAATGATGAATCAACAATAGTGCATCAACCAACCTGTAGATCCATGATTGGAAGTCTACTTTATTTGACAGGTACCCGACCAGACATCATGCATGCAGTGGGAATAGTTGGAAGATTTCAGGCAAATCCTAAGGAAACTCATCTTCAAGCATTGAAGAGAATTTTCAAGTATTTTCAAGGAACTCAAAACTATGGCTTATGGTATCCTAGAGATATAGATCTCACTCTTCATGCTTACATAGATGCAGATTGGGCTAGAAGCATGGATGAAGGAAAGAGCACAAGTGGTGGTGCATTCTTTATGGGTTCCAGATTAGTATCTTGGTTCAGCAAGAAACAGAGTTCGATTGCTTTATCTATAGCTGAAGCTGAATATGTCGCAGCTGAATCTTGCTGCACTCAACTCCTTTGGATGATGCAACCTTGCAGGATTTTCAGATCACTTGTACACCACCTATCTCCATCTTATGTGATAATACAAGTGCAATCAGCATTTCAAAAAACCCAGTCATGCATTCAAAGACCAAGCACATGCTGATCAAGTATCACTTTCTTCGGGAACAAGTGTTGGAACAAAAGGTTAAATTGGAGTATGTTCCTTCTAAGGAACAAGTTGCTGATATTCTCACTAAACCACTGCCCAGGGAAATTTTTGAATATCTCAGACAGAAGCTGGGAGTAGTTGATGCATCATCTTGCTGATTAAACTTGTCTGTTTCAGAGAAGAAGTGGTGTACGCGAGTTGCCTGAGGAGGATCGGCGTACATACGCCTATTTGTGCAGAGACAATCGCGTATATGGAGGTTTGATGGATATTTGTAGGGATAGGCTCTCGTTGAAGATATCCTGATATAGGCCATTCAACACCGGTTTAGGGAGAGCAGATAAACTTCTAATGATGCATTGTTGGAATTATCTTAGAAGCTTTTGGTTCTAGTTCACAGTTGTTGTTGGTGGAACAATTGCAGAGGGAGAACATAAGGAAATCATGGTTGTTGATCTGAATGGTGATTGACAGATGCTGTTGCTATCAATTATTGGTGACTTTCATAAGTCCTGCTCTAAATATTTCGTCTCTATGTCATGTATCTCTTTTATGGTGTCAAGGTCATGTAACGACCTATTTTGGTTTCCCCACTATGCCTGGGATGAAAATGTAATGTATTTTGTTATCATATGTAAATTTCTAGACGAGACCCACTTGTTTGGGTGATGGATGTAAGTATTGAGTCTTTTGGTGATAGGAAGGTCTTTTATGTCATCATTTTTCTTGAAGAACAACTTGTTGTAGATCTTGCCTACAGTCAGGGGGAGCATGTTCAGCACGGTAGGGCAGAAATTTCAGCATGTACTCAGGGGGAGAACAACCCTTTGCCCTTGGTGACAAAAGGGGAGAATGACCTTGAGGATCTTGGGGTTGCCATCAAGTCTAAAGGGGGAGATTGTTGGCACATGTTTGGAGCCATGGCACAGGTGTTGTCCTTGATGGCAACTCTCTTTGGTAACAGATCTCAGTTCAGGCTTTCAGAATGAAGGAAAAGACATATACGTAGGTTCATCTAGACGAAGACGCGTATACACACGGTTAGACGTTACAAAAGCGCGTATATGTTGGAGAACTTACCTTTGGTCCATGGTAGTTAGTCCTTGGTATTTGAACCTATGGTTTTGGACCGTGGTATAATGGAAGGCCTAAGACTATAAAAGAGGAAGGAGATCATGTGGCAAAGGATCATCTAAATTATTATTGAATATTTGATAAAGTACTAGATCTGGAATACTGGTAATTGGGTTATGGTGCAGATCTGGATCTAAATGAAGGAGGAACCTTAGCGCAAATAGAAGGATAAATTCTATTGATGGGTCATAATCTTTAAGCTTGAATGATAGTATCTTTGTATGATTTTGGTCTGTTATATGTGGCGTTTGCTTGATCTATAACACTGATAATCTGAGTTAATTAGAGTTTGGTATCTGAAAGAGTGAATTATCCTTTATAGATCTGTACGCAGGTTCAGTGAAGCGAAGGCGCGTATACACGCTGGTTTAGTGAATGAAAACAACGTATACGCAGGTTGTTCCAAACACAGAAGCGTATGCACGCATGTTGCAGGTTATTAAAATAGCGTATATATTTTGAGTTGTGATCTACCCGCTTCTGTTTATTTCTGCTATGTTCTGGGTTTAGATTTTGGTGTGTGGTTTCTGATACTGTGTTTTGGGTACAACTGTCAGAGAAGTATCTACTTGATTCAAATCTAATTGGTGAAAAGGAGATTGGTTGATGGAGAAATTATTGATGATTGATTGATGTTCATGGATCCAGTCTGAAAATTTATGAAACATGGTCCCTGGAAGACAGAGAAGGTTGTAGCCTTCTGTAGGCCAGCACCTACGTACTAGTATCTTGGCTAGTGCAAGAGCTAAAGGGGGTTGTAACTCCCTTCCAGGAGAAGTTGAAGAATGAGAGAGGGTTGTAGCTCTCTGCAGGTTGCAGCCTGTGTACTGGTAAAGGACTGCGCCAATACATTGTAAAATAAGTTCTAATTTAAAAGAATATAGAGATGAATTGCAGCAGGTGGTTTTCACCCACATTGGGCTTCCACCTTATATATTGTGTTCTTGTGTGTGATTGTCTTTCTACTCTGTTTTACTGTTTCTGATTACTAGTTATTTAATTATGAAACACAGATTAGCAATCAACATCAGAATGATAAAGTAAATTAAAAGTTTTCTTTGTATACGCGAGTTTCCTTCTGCATAGTTGCGTATATATGCGGGTTTAATTAACTGAAGTAGTGTATATGATTTATTTTTGAAAAAGGAATATTTGACTTAATAATACTCATTCACCCCCCCTCTCAGTATTATTTCCAACAAGTTCCGCATCATGGCTGTAGGCCTTCACATGAGATTCCATCTCCAACCTACTCATTCACTGCCTTACATGTCAACTACGATGTTTTCATGAGGCCATGAAAAAGGGTGAGCAGGGGGGTGTGTGGAGTATCAAAGAAGGTATGTTTTGATGGTTATTTCAGTATCTTTTCATTAGGACTTATAAGCCTTTTTGCATCATGAACTTAGAAAATGATAAAGAATTATAACAAAACATGTCAGATTAATATAGAACGCTGACAATTGTCATTTCCATGTACAAGAGGGAGGAAAAATGAAAAGTGGCTGTCCTAAAGGAAAAGAAAAAGATCGATTAACTACTATCCCT
Source organism: Pinus taeda (assembly GCA_000404065.3). Taxonomy (NCBI): domain Eukaryota; kingdom Viridiplantae; phylum Streptophyta; class Pinopsida; order Pinales; family Pinaceae; genus Pinus; species Pinus taeda. The sequence continues at coordinate 178,477 of APFE030616228.1, read as the reverse complement.
TTGATGGGAGATCGCATGCAAACCAGATCAAAACGAACCAACCTGGGAAAGGAAGCAGAGATATCAGCTCGACGCAGAAAAGAGAAGAAGTGACTCAGGATTAATGGTTCTGCGAATCCCTCAGGATCCTTGATCCTGAGGGATTGTTGTTTTATCTATTTCTGCATATAGATATCTCCGTCGTCACCCTTATATAAGGGGCAACATTGTTAGCTAAAAGTGTGGTTATGCTCTTATGCAATTTCTTTTAAAAGATCAAAACTGTGATCATTATGTCCTGTTAAGAATTGATCTATTGTAATTTTACTTCATGCATTAATACAAACTTGGTTACTCTTTTATCTTTGAGCCTGGAATAACCTCAAGCGGTGTACCCCTGGAGGCTAAGGGCCCGGCCCTGGAGGACACTTGCTCTTGTACCATTACGCGTGGTTTGCTTATCAATGTGATCTGGTAATCTGACATGTTTTATAAAGTTTATGTCACATGCTCTATCGTGTTTAATCCATTAATGTTCCTGAAAACAAAAGAGTTGTATTGATGCTGCATCATATGACTATTCCTTTAGGTGTTGATATAATACGGTTAGTTTCTACAGGATACTGTTGTTCCATTACAGAGTTGTTGTGTTATGCGATTGTGCCTTAACATTACAGAATTCATCTTGGAAGCTTTGATTCTATATGATTATTAGATTCTCAAATATTACTATTTCATCTTGAGATCCAATCATATGCGTTCTAATTATAATGACAACTGAATCAGATTGAGCATGTTGTGTTTATATGGTTTTTAGTGTTGTTCCATCATGTATCCATAGGTAGTGCTGTTCCATTTGTGTGTACATCTTTAAGAATGAAGGATTGATGTTTGGTTATGACTAATGCACGCGATTTAATAGATTCATAGCTTGTTAGACTTAGTTAATGCTATATTCCTTGATTTCTATTCCATTTTTGAATTGTTGTTCCATTTCAGAATTGCCGTTCTATTTTAAGGTTGTTGTTCCATTTCATTGCTGTTCGATTTATCTACCATTCCATTTCTTGTTATTTGTTATTTTGTTGTGAAGGACGATATCAAGCTGTAGTGAGCTTTGGCATATGCTTCCTGACTCCTAGACCCCTGATCTGTTCTCCGATTTCTTTTCCATCAGTTTCTAAAGCGATGGGTTATTGCTACCGAACCCTTGACGAATACATTTCTTAATATCTGAATGTGTGATTTAGCCTTTTGAAGTAGTTAAGTTGTAGACATGCATCCATTTAATTTTGTATTTTCAAGCAACTGTACTATGAGCATTACTCTGGCAAATGCTAAGCCTCAGACTGAGACACTCTTTGAAATAGCAAAACTTTCCCGGATTTACATATTAATGTGAGGTAACTAGAGGTGAAAGAGACCCTTTTTATATCTCCACACTGCTGTTCTGTCTTTTGAACAAAAATCATTCAATTAATGTTCCTACATCTAAAGATAGAGAAAGTTAGTTTTTCATGCCCAAAATTACCCAATTCGTTAATGATCAATTTTACTAGCTTCTACAATCATTTCTTCAATATTTATTCCTAAAATGAAGATAAATACACAAAGATGAATGATAAATTAAGCTAATATGAGGATAAAACATACCTTTTCCACTGCTCAACAATAGGTACATGTACATGTAGTGGTACATGTATAGATATAGGTAGTGTTATAGGTTAAGGTGCATAGCATGAGGACCATCATCTCACAACAAACAAATTGGTTAGATTTAGAGGCAGGATACATGTGTCAGACAACAATGAGCTCAAGAAGGTGATATTGAGAGAGTTTAATGCAAAACCATATTCAGTTCATCTAGGTTATCATAAGATATTGACAACAGTGAAAAAATTCTATTATTGGCCAAATTTGAAGATAGACGTTGCAAAGTTTGTGGCTAGGTTCTTGGATTATCAACCAGTGAAGGTAGAGTGTAAGCATCCAGGTGGACTACTACACCCGATTGCGATTCCAGAAAGGAAATGGTAGGTCATTTACATGGATTTTATCACAGGTTTACCGACGATAGTGAGAAAACATGGTTCCATCAAATCTATTTTAATCTATTATGCAAAAAACTGAATCAGAATGCAAGTAAAAGGAATCAATCTTAGAAAATCTAACTGATATAGATAATAATTCGTTCAACGTGAAAGAAATATACAACAAATGAACATCAAGTAACTATTAAAACATCTCACTGAAAGCAATCAACTATAATCTTGAGATCTCTAGTAACACTACTTCAAAATGAACAACAATCGAATACTAAAATTAACCTAATCAATTCAGTAAAGATTAACATGCAGATGTAAAACACGGCAAGCTCTATAATCTAGTTTGAACAACAAAAGAAAATCATAATAATCAATACTCACAACAATCTGAATAATTCTAATTTCATGAAATAATAGTAATGAAAAATTATAAGAATAAGTAGAAATGAATATGACACAATTAAAGCAGTAAATCTCCTATCGACCAGGTCCAAAGTCTCCAAAAGTCACTGTCGAAAAACACTTAGAATGCGATTATAGGTAAAACACAATATTCCTCATTAAACTTGGTAATAGAGTTACAACGTCACAGTAATGAAAGTACCCTGTGTCCAAAAATGAACTGGTACAATCTTGAAATTTTTGTAACTAACTATTCATTTTTTCGGATGGCTTTATATAACGTTGGAAAGATAAATGGATAAAAGCAAATCCTCAAGATCAGGAGATCTTGAGGATTTCACAACCGACAATCTGATTTCATCATAGAATAGAATTAATCCTTCTGGTCTTCCCCTGTCCTTTGTAATTGAGATGTTGTCCTTTTCCTTTCTTGGTCACTGTTGTTTTGTCGTTTGAACAACAATCGTTCAATTAATGTTCCTGTATCTAAAGATAGCGAAAGTTAGTTTTTCATGCCCAAATTTACCCAATTCGTTAATGATCAGTTTTATCCAGCTTCTATAACCATTCCTTCAATATTTATTCCTAAAACGAAGATAAAAACACAAAGATGAATGATAAATTAAGCTAATATGAGGATAAAACATACCTTTTCCACTGCCCAACAATAGGTACATGTACATGTAGTGGTACAAGTACAGGTATAGGTAGTGGTATAGGTGAAGGTGCACAGGATGAGGGCCATCATCTCACATAAGACAAATTGGTTAGATTTAGAGGCAGGATACATGTGCCAGACAACAATGAGCTCAAGAAGGTGATGTTGAGAGAGTTTCATGCAAAACCATATTCAGTTCACCCAGGTTATCATATGACACTGACAATAGTGAAGAAATTCTATTATTGGTCAAAATTGAGGAGAGACGTAGCATAGTTTGTGGCTAGGTGCTTGGATTGTCAGCAGGTGAAGGTAGAGTGTAAGCATCCAGGTGGACTACTACACCCGATTACAATTCCAGAAAGGAACTGGGAGGTCATTTACATGGAATTTATCACAGGTTTACTGACGACAATGAGACGACATGATTCCATCATGGTTGTTATGGACAGGTCGAGGAAGGTTTCACACTTCATTCTAGTGAAGTCTACATTCTCAGCGAGTGATGTGGCACATGTATTCATTAGGGACATGGTCATATTGCATGGAATTTCAAGAAAGATTATGTCAGACAGGGATGCGAAGTTCACTTCCAAGTTCTAGAAAGAGTTATTTGTAGGTTTGGGCACAAAGTTGGCCTTTAGTATAACTTATCATCCACATACTCGTTGACAAATAGAGAGGGTCAACAGGGTATTGGAGGACATGTTGAGGATGTATGTGATGCATCAACAATGGAGGTAGGAAGGGTACCTTCCACTGGTAGATTTCACTTATAACAATGGGTACCAAGAGTCACCGAGGATGAGTGCATTTGAGGCATTGTATGGGCAGAGTTGTAATACTCCCATTAGTTGGAGTGATCCAGTTAATAGGGTGTTGATTGGACCAGACATGTTGGCAGACATGGAGGGAAAATGTAGGTGATCAAGAAGAATTTGAAAGAAACAAAAGATAGGAAGAAGAGCTATGTAGATTAGAATAGGTTGTTCAAGGAGTTCTCGGTTGGGGAACAAGTGTACTTGCACATGAAACCAAAGAAGAGTTCCTTATGGATTGGATCATGTGCCAAGCTAACACCATGGTTTTGTGGACCCTTCAGTATTATTGAGAGGATTGGGCCAATATCCTATCGACTTACACTACCTTTGAAAATGAAAGTCCATGATGTTTTCCATATGTGATTTCTTAAGAAGTATGTTAAAGATGTTGATCATGTGACTGATTGGTCTGAATTGCAGGTGGAACTAGAAGGAGAATTCTAGCTGGAACTGCAGTGGACTTTGCATAGAAATACGATCATGCTCTAGAATCACAAAATTGAGAAGGTTAAGGTGCGATGGAAGCAATTTAGGCCCAATGAAGCTACATGGGAGATGTCAGATCAGATGCAGGCTATGTATCCTTCCTTGTTTTCTCGTTGAGGCAAAGCAGTTTTGGTATATGTCTTGGTATATGTTTTGGTACATGTTTGGTGATGTTTTGGCATATGTACATATGCATATGGATGTAAATATCTCCATGAGCTATGTTATAAAGCTCCAATAAGTGGTATGGGTATCATGTCATTATGATGTTATATTTATTATGTTGTCATGTTGGTTTGCTTCTCAACAGGGTGATAATTGTAAATACTACATCGAGCTAAGTTATAAAGATCCATCGGTAGTATGTTTTTCTTACAATAGTCTTGTGGTTATAGGTGTTGTTGAACGCCGAGGATGGTGTTCCCCCAAGGGGAGGGTTCTGTAACAAACCTGGTGAAAATTCCATGTAATAAAAGTAATAAAGGAAAAATAATAACCACAGTTGATGGGACACTTAATCCAAGCTGAATATTGGGCAAGACATCCTAGAGTGGGTGTTGATTTTGGTTAATATGGCTAAGGAAATTGGCAAAGGAAATGGCTAAGGCTTTGGAAAGGAAAATGGCAATTTTGGCACATTTATTTATGAAAATAATGGAAATTAGGAGAAAAAGGGAGGTGAAATGTCACAGGTTGCATGTGAGGAGAAAAATGAAGGAAAATATTGGAAAATGAAGAAAATAGAGGCCTCATTAATAAAAATTCATATGAGGATGAGTTCACAAAATTTTGTCAGTTCAGTTTTGTAGCTTTCTCTATTCCCTCTCTCTCATACTCTTGGACACTTGGAGTTTTCTTGGATCACTCTTGGAGGGCGTGGCTGATCCAAACTTAAACATGAACACAACAACTTACAGATATAATAATAAACACAAAGATGCAATAGAAAAATACTTTATTTCATTAATATAAAAATACTAAACTATGCTTACAAACAAAATGGAAATAAGATAGCTTGGACAATGGTATCTTATCTCTGAGAAGAGATGTGGTGGTTACATGCTTCTGAATTGTGTTACAATGAGGCTCAAGGGTTTATTTATTATTGGAAAGCATGAGGAAACGCTAAACAAACAAAACCCTAACCACAAGAGATGTAACATAAAGAGTTTGTGGGCCCTGTTGGGGTTAGTTGGGCAACCAACGTCTTGAGGTCGTAACTTGGTATCATCTTCATTTAGCATGTACGATACCTTGTTGGAAATGTCTCACCTAGTATTATAGGTTTTTCCATAGGCCCCTACCTATGGCAATGGGCTTGCCACAGACCCCAAAAAACACTGTTTTGGGGGTCAAAACTTCTCTGGAAGTTTAGGACCCAAAAAACTACTAAAAATAGTAAATGCTGAAATGAACAAGGAAATAGACGAAACTGACTGGGGGGTCTAGGTGGAATAGGCGAGTGAACACAAATATCCACTTGGATCATTCTACCCCCTTTAGGAAGAAATGGTCCCCATTGCGTGCATAACCTCCATGACGTGAGGAAATTTTTGTTGAACCTGGTCCCTGGTGAACCACTTACCCTAGTGAAGGAGTTTGCTTACTTTGAAAACTCAATATAACTGTATCCTTTGTTGGTGAGTTTTCTTGATTTGTGTGTCCATGATTTGATCAGTTGTGGCATGTTCCATGTAGTCTGGGTTGAGCTTTTTTGGTGTGACTGTTCTACAATGTCAGATGTCTCCGATAATGTTGGAAAGCATGGCCGAAGGAGATCTACATTGAACACTCGGTGCATACTAATGTAGGAGCATCTAGGCCTAGCCAGTAATGTGATGGTGTGGTCACATGTTGTGGCTAATGAAAGTTTGGAAGAAGAATTGATTGGTTAATTTTTATTAATTTCAAATAAATGTAAGTATTTAATGCTTGCCTAATTCTGAATAGAATTGGGAATATTTGGCAAGTAATCGTCCCTGCGTGGAGACCAAGTCAAGTAGTTAGAATTGTTTAGATTTGATTTCTAAATATGTAGTTTATCCCTTCAATTGTGAAGAAAACTGATAGATAGGATATACATGTAATTCCCTTTCTTTTCTGAAGAGGGATTCGAGAGAGAGAGAGAGGATTCAAGGAGGAATTGTAATCCTATGGGCAGATTAGGAATAGAGGCCACTAACTTGTAGAATTAGGCTAGAGATGGTTGAGGGTGGACTGAATAGAGTGAGAGCATGTTGTGTGTGGATAACATATGAAAAAGAGGTTTTTTTTTGTTATAATCAGGCCCAAGGATGAGACTCTATAATTTCCTTTCTTTTGAACAAAAAGGATGCTATGTGTATGATTTATTAAAGCCTGTTGGAACTCTGTGTTGTGCTTTTGTTATTTATAGTTGGCGGAGTGGTTAATTCACTGTTCTTTATGGTTTTTGGTATCAGTCATAGAGTTAATAGAACTGCGAAGTTTTCATATGAAACCTATTGTTGAATCGATTTAATCTAAGTATCGGGTCACCCATATTGAGTCGATACAACCTGTTTGCATGGTTTCGGACCTGCAAGCAAAAATTCCATTTACATAAAGAAATCATGCAAAACACTTACCAGATCTGTATAATGGATTTGAAATATTATAAATGGGAGTTTTGAGTCTTATTGGATCCAAACTCATAATCACATCACACCATCGAAGTAGTGTATGACAAAGGCCTGCTAAAACCTTGGTGATATGTGATTGTTGACACATCGCATCAATGTTTGGGAGCAGAAGCAGTGAAGCGTTAAGCAGTGGTGATTGCCGAAAGCGATTAGCGATAATCACATCAAACCTCTACCAAAGGGAAGCACCAATAGTGCAGACCTTACGATTGCAATTTCTAATAAGGTGATTAAATCCTAGCTGTCCAATCAACAAGATCCCAATCCATGGCATTAACACATATATTTGTTTAAAAATGGAAAAAAGTGTTGTTTTGGAATTTTCCGAGGATATTTAAATTCCAAGATAAAAAGGCATATATCTTGTAAAAGAGGGTGTAAAGTGGGGTCATGAATGGACCCGATAGAGTTATTAATGTGGGTATAATACATTTGAAGTCTAGCTAAGTGTGGTAGTGCGGGTTTTCCCATCTATATCCCATATTTCTGTGTATCGTATAAAAATAGTATGGTCACAAGGTTGAATGGAAAAGAACACTTCTGATATATCCATGTGTGTGTATAAAGTCTAATGAGTGGGCCTTAAGGGGGAATTAAGTCCCGATAAGGTGTTTAGCATATGGCAACCTTAGGGATGCATCATTTGATATCAGAGCGGGAAAAGGGAAGAAATTTCTTGCGAGAGATGTTTTGCTTATGATGATTTATGATACAGAACGTATGAAAGTAGCAGCAGCTGAATGAATGCATGTTTGGTATCATATTACAACAATGAGACTGTAGAAGAACTTTTGGGAAGTTCTTAGAGATTGTAGCAGAAACCTCCTTCCAGCTAAGGCTGGAATAGATAGGGACAAATGAGTCCTTAAGAGAAGTGAGTGGAGCAACCAGAGAGAGAGAGCAAGAGTTCTCAGTGCAAGTTCTAAGGAAAGAAGACTTGGGGACTAGGTGGAGGAGAAGCTTGGTGAGAAGATCAAATTAGAAGGAAGTTGATTGGTTGCAGGTGTATAAGCTCACACAAAAGAGAAGATAGCTATGGAAAGTCATATGAAAGGCACAGAAGAAGGCTACAAGATAAAGGAAAAGAGTGATCAAACGATCCATAAGGAATGGATGAGTCAAGTAGAGCTTGACAAGGAAATGGCTGAAATAAGAAAAGAACTTGATGTGTTAGTGATGCTAGTAGAAGAGAATCAAAGACAAGGTTGTGTCTTGAACAAGAATCCAGTGAAGTGCAGAGAAGGCTACAACAAGAACAAGTAAAGTGGTTGATGAAGAACCTTAGAGAAGCATAGGTAGAAATGGAAGTTTCCATTTGTAGACTAGAATAGGGTGAAATGTTGGGTGAAGAGGATAGTGAGAGATCAACTCAAGATCTCATGAACTATTGGAATAGTTCAGAACAATTTGAAGATACAATGATAGGAGAAGCAGATGAAGCAATGAAGCCTTGTGATTTTAATTCTCATAGTTTGTGTATGTTTGCAGGATATGCAGAGAATGATGGAAAGTCTGGTGAAACTGTCACAAAAAGGAATCAATCTCTTGAGGTGAAGTATGATGGAGAATGCCTTTTAGAGGAAGAAGGTGTTGATTTATTACAACAGAGAAAGTTCATAGATGAAATTATGTTTGGTGTAAAACAATCAGATGAAGCTGATATGGACCAGAAGTCTAATGAAAATGCCATAGTGATATTACAATAAGGTAAACAAATGAATTTTTTTAATGAAATTGATGAAAGAACTTTTCAATATGATAGTGCAGAAAATAGGATAATTAAAGAGGATTGCCAGGAAAATAATGAAGCTAAGAATGGGTGTTGTAATGAACTGCTGGAGAGATTTCACATGGAATTAGAATTCTTGGAAATATTTCTCAAGGAACCTGAAGGAGAAATGAAGCTTTCAGAGCCTGATAAATAGGAGATTATGGTTACTATGCATGATAAGGATGAAATGTCTCTAAAATTTATACAATTAAGTAAATGTTTAGACTCTTCAATTAATGATGTGATTGCAGATGTGGAAGATAACATCAATAAATATTATGCTGAAATCAGAGAAATTGAGTAGACATTATTTGAAGGTGAACAAGGAAGTTATATCCTTAGAGACATGAAGGAGACAAAAGTATCAATTCAACAGGATAAAAATGGAAGAAAGCAACAATTTAAAAGAGATGATCAGCAACATGAGAGTGAATTTGAGGAAGGCATTAGATTGTAGGAGTATAGCAACTGGTAGAAGAATGAATAACATGAGATTAGTCTAACAGTACAAAGAAATACAAGTGAAGACTGAAGATGCAGATGGAGAACGAAGAAAAGGGTCAAGTGGAAGCTATTGAAAAAGAGGTGGAATGGTAAGATGATAAATGAGTTTAGGGAAATTGAACAAATTCATAATGATTTATTAGAGAAGGAGAGACTCAGAGAAATGGAGTCATAGCAAGAAGAATCTACTAAAATCTAGAAAATCTATGATGGAGGATTGGTGCTTGAAGCATTAAAAGAGGATGGAAGGTATTGTGTTTTTAAAATTGATGATTGTTGTATGTTTACAGTTAATATAGACTTGAGGAATGACAAGTAGTTATTGGAAACTATTATATTAATAGGTGAAGAGATGACTCATAACCATTTGAAGAACAAAGAGAAAAGTTACAATCAAGTGAAGGAAGATGTCCAGTTAGATGACATCCAAGGGATAAGTCAAAAGGAGGATTGCAAAGGAATTATTGAGATCAAAGGAATGTTTGGAAAGGAAGAGATCCATACATATGAACATAGAACAAAGAGTTTTCTCATGAAAACTGATGAAGCTAATACAAAGCAAATGGAGAATCTTATGAAAACATTCGTATCTCATAATTTTGAAACTAATCTATTGTGTCTAAATGCAGGATACATTGAGGTAAGGCAACTGTTTAGTGTTGTCATAAGGGAAAGGAAAATCAAAGATATGATTTTTTGGAAGTTAGAAGAAGGAAATTCACATAATCTTGTGATGTAGAGGAAGGAGCAGCTGTTAAACATAGCTGTAGTGAATTATGCAGATATTAGAAAACTGTTGAAGGCTGAAGCCAAAAGGAGAACAACTACTGAAGGTTGATATAGAAGACTTTGTAGATTTTAAACAATTATTGAAGATCATTAACCTTGAAGAAAGCCAGAGTAAATAAGGACTAAAGACAAATGTTACAGACATTGAAGTTAGTGAAGATTATGCAGAGCTCTTGGGAGAAATTCCAATGAGATGAAAAATTTGTGGCATGAGTCAAGTCTTTTGGAGAAGAGGCAAGAAAATCAGAGAATAAGTGATCAGATTGTACAACCAGAATTGAAAGAGAATGAAGAAATTGTCATGGATGACAAATATGAGAAAGAAGATGTTAGAAATGTTGGCACAATGAGGAAACAGGATAAAGAATTTGTGTTTGATGAATTGATTGGTTTTGGTGAATATTTGTATGCAGGAACAAGGCAATGTGAAGTCAATTTGAAACAAGGAGTTGATTCCAAAGATAATATTGAAGTAAGGAAGGTTGAGATCAAAATGTCTCAGAAATATGGAATGATGTTGAATCTGCAGTATGGAGTTGTTGAACTAGAGATGAGTTCAAGAGATGGTAGTAACAGGATTACTATTGTACCACAAAGAGTTATTGATGAAGATGACATTTCAAAAGTAGACAAATATGATACATGATCCTTAAGTGTGCAGAATTTAAGCTACTAGAACAAGAGGTATTCCAAGTACCTAAGCACGCAGGAAGAATTCCTAGTTTTCAGAAAAATTGTGGAGTTACAAGTACATTGGGCATTGAAGTAAGAAATGACAGAGCCATGAATGAGAAACTAGAAGAAGGAACTAAAATTATTGCAGGGGATCAATGGAGAAGGTGTTTGTACATTTCAGAAATGTATATGGAAAAATATTGGCACAAAGATTATGATGTTCTTATTCAAGAAGACAATCAGTTGCAGTAGAATAGTATTCATCATTTGAGAAGTGAAGTGGATAAAGAAATTGATGAGTTGTGGGAACTCATACAACAACATTCCAATAAAAAAAATAAAGGACAAAAGAAGAAAGGAAGATTGGTTGGAAAGAATGGTACAGGTGAAGGAAATGGAAAATTGCAATTTAAGATGTGGGAGCCTGCCATAAACTGTAATGATGAGCAAACAACAGTAAGATATATGAAAAGGATAGAAAAAGACAGTGAATTCATAGCTAACGGGGCATTGCAGCATAAAATATGGAGACTAGGAGAACAACAAACAACAAAAACAACAACCAGGGACAAACTACCAAACCAAGTATGGGATCCAGGAGGACACAGATTAAAAGCACATGATCAGGGGATCATGATTACTTTTAACCTTGGGAGTCTAATGCAGGAGCATCTAGGCCTAGCCAGCAATGTGATGGTGTGGTCACATGTTGTGGCTAATGAAAGTTTGGAAGAAGAATTGGTTGGTTACTTTGTATTAATTTCAAATAAATGTAAGTAGTTAATGGTTGCCTAATTCTGAACAGAATTGGGAATAATTTGCAAGTGATCCTCCCTGCATGGAGATCAAGCCAAGTAGTTAGAATTGTTCAGATTAGGATAGGATTTGATTTCTAAATGTGTAGTCTATCCATTCAATTACGAAGAAAACTGTTAGATAGGAGATATATGTAATTCCCTTTCTTTTCTGAAGAGGGATTCGAGACAGAGAGATATAGAGAGAGGATTCAAGAGGGAATTGTAAGCCTATGGGCAGATTAGGAACAGAGGCCACTAATTTATAGAATCAGGGCAGAGAGGATTGAGGGAGGATTGAAAAGAGTGAGAGTAGATTGCGTGAGGATATCATATGAAACAAAGGTTTTTTTTTGTTATAATCAGGCCCAAGGCCGAGACTTTGTAATTTCCTTTATTTGGAACAAAAATGATGCTATGTGTATGATTTATTAAAGCCTGTTGGAACTCTGTGTTGTGCTTTTGTTATTTATAGTCAACAGAGTGGTTAATTCACTGTTCTTTATGGTTTTCGGTATCAATCGCAAAGTTAATAGAACTCTGAAGTTTTCATATGAAACCTATTGTTGAATCCATTTAATCTAAGTATTGGATCACCCATATTGGGTTGATAAATCTTGTTTCCATGGTTTCGGACCCATAAGCGAAAATTCCATTTACATAGAGAAATCATGCAAAACACTTAGCGGATCCATATAACGGATTTGAAATATTATAAATGGGAGTTTTGAGTCTTATCAGATTTAGACTCATAATCGCATCACACCATTGAAGTGGTGTATGGCAAAGTCCTGCCCAAACCTTGGTGATATGCGATTGTCGACACATCGCATCAACGTTTGGGAGAGGAAGCGGTGAAGTGTTAAGCAGTGGTGATCACCGATAGCGATTAGCAATAATCACATCGGACCTCTACCAAAGGGAAGTGCCGATAGTGAAAACCTTGTGACTTCAATTTCTGATAAGGTGATTAAATCCTAACCATCCGATCAGCCGCATCTCGATCCATGACATTAACACATAGATTTGTTTAAAAAGGGGAAAAAACATTGTTTTGGAATTTTTCGAGGATATTTAAATTCGGAGAGGAAAATGTATATATCTTGTAGAAAAGGGTGTAAAGCGGGGTGATGAATGAACCTGATAGAGTTATAAATGTGGGCATAATACATTTGAACTCTAGCTAAGTGTGACAGTGCGGGTTTTCCCATTTATATCTCGTACTTCTGTGTATCATATAAAACGGGTATGGTCACGGGGTTGAATGGCAAAGAATGCTTCCGATATATGCATGCGTGTGTATAAATCCTAATGAGTGGGCCTTAAGCGGGAATTAAGTCTTGATAAAGTGTTTAGCATATGGCAACCTTAGGGTTGCATCACATACTAAGGAATGGTGGGAGGCTAAGCTCAGAAGCATTGTCACTAACGACCTTGGGTGATCTGGAATTTATCCAGAACAAATAATTAAAGGTATTATAGACTCATTTGCATGGATGTGCCTATGTTACTTTATGCAATGGATTGATAAGATTGTGAAATACATAGATACTAAGGCAATTAGAGAAAACATAACAGTCAAACATGTAAACAAAACAGTTTAATAAGGAGTTCACCCAATGCTCTTGGGCTACATCTCTTGGTCTAGCCTTTCAGTGGTGGCCTCTCTATTATGTTTTCAAGTAGAGTTTTACAATAGTGAGCTCGATTCGAGACTCACTAAACAGAATGGAGTCACTAGGAATGGAGTGCACAGACTCTCCTTACTAAAAATCGACCTCTAAGGGTCACAGTAGTATGACAGGCCTATGTCGAGGAGTTTGCTTGAACCTCTCAAGCCTTCAATAGCGTACACAGATTTTTTGACTCTCTTGGGCTCTATCTGGCTCAATGCTACCATCAAGTCAGCTCGGCTTCTACTCTCTTTTCTCTGCAATTAGCTTTTTACGTCTCTGTGTTTTGCCTCTCTGTATGCTTCTCCCTTTTCTTCTGTAAGTTTATGGATTTAAAGCCAGTCTAATCTTCGATTGCTCATTTCTGCTTCCTGGCCTTTTGGTTTCCTTTCCTCTGTCTATTCGAATTCCTCTGTTCTACATCATCATCATTGGGTAACGCCTTGCAGGGAGGTGGCCACCTATTTGCTAATGAACTGGGTGTCAAATTATTTGAATGGTCGTTAAATCTGTTTGCTTAAAGATCCTCCACAAACATGAATTGTTTGCCAAATCATCATCCTCATCAGACGTCAAATCCCTTGTCATCTTACTTTTTAACCTATAAAATCCGGTCAGTCATTGGGACGTATCTCCACCATTGATATGGGCCCCCTAGATCCTATGGTTGTCCTTCATATCGGGTAGACAAGTCGCACGATGTTTACCCATTCGATGCAAGCAGTTTTCTCTCTCATACGTCGGACGTGTGTCGCTTGATGTGTGGCATTGGGTGGGACTCAGTCAAAACTGGTTACTGCCTTGAAGCCTTTTGATATCCTGCCGGTTTGGGGAATCCTGTGCTACGGAATCAAAATAGTTACTTTTCCGAAATTTATAGTGTTTTCGAGTCCGAGCATTTTTGGGCTTTCCTTCATTGAGGGGGACGCCCTGCGATACATCATTATTAGAATCCACCTCTATTTCCCAAATTAGCCTCCGATTTTTCTAGTTTTGTGCCATTGCACTTTACGATGGGCCAATGGTTTGTGTGCTTGACCGAGAGTCCTCGTTGCTCCTCTCTAGCCACAATTGTAATTATTATGAGGATTCCTTCTGATAGCTTAGATTTTTTCTAGGAATTGAATCTTTTAGCATAATTTGAAACAGTCATGAGAACTTAGAGAGTTTTAGGATCCATTTCAGATCATGGCCTTCCCACTGAAAAATCTTTTGGACAACCAAAAGTTGGTTTTCTTTCAAGCATCAATCAAGTGAGGGTATTGCTTCCTCGCTTTCTCAATTTCTATCCATTTCGCACTACTTGGTTTTGAACCTTTGAGTCCAATCCTGAGGTACTCAACATCCCCTCTGTGTGTAGTTCTTACCTTCCTGTCTAGAACTGTATCTTCCTACAACTCATCAAGATATTCATGTAACAAATCATCAATAGAAGGCAATTGACTTTGCTCTTCGTGATCTTCAATTAATGAAGGTTCAAATTGTCTCAAGCTGTCTGCATTAACAACTGGGTAGATGTGCATGTAAGCTGGTAGATCAAGGTGAAAAGAATTCTCACCACTTTTCTCAAGTATCTTGAAAGGTCCATACCTTATTGGCTTTAGATTCTTACCTTCTCCTTGCATTCGGTCTTTTGATAGATAGCCAGACTTGGTCACCAACTTGGAAACTATGCTCCATATGATGCTTGTCATGCCTTGCTATATAGTTGGCTTGGCTCTTTTCCAACTGTTCTTGTACTACCTGGTGAATCTCTTGGATTTGTTCAATGAACTTGGTTGCTTTTTCCACATCATTGTGTCCATCAACTGCTATGTCTTTACCAAAGACAAAATCCAAGGGAGACCTTGGTGTGAAACCAAAATAGGTCTCAAAAGGAGATATTTGTGTAGAAGAATGTTTAGCTTGGTTGTAAGCATGCTACACATAACATAAATGTTCATACCAAAGTTTGGGATGCTTGCTGCAATACCCTTTGAGCAACTGAATCACTATCCTATTGATCGCTTTTGTTTGACCATTTGTTTGTGGATGAAAAATTGTGCTTTTCTTCAACCTGGTGTCCATCAATTCCTACAAATTTGATCATTATTTCCCAACAAATCGAGTATCTTGATCAGATATTATGGAAGTGGGTAATCCAAAATGAACCCGTACATGCTGAAAGATCAATTTTGCAGTTTTTTCAGCTGTAATCTGTTTGTTACAAGGTATTAAAATACACATTTTGCTGAACCTATCCATAACAAAATATAAATAATCACGACCTTTCCTAGATTTAGGCAGTCCTCCAACAAAGTTGATGGAAATACTTTGGCAAGGATGAGAAGGAACTGGTAGTGGAGTGTACAAGCCTAGTTTTCTATTGTTGGGCTTGCTTTTAGCACACATGTTACACCCTCTTACATATCTAGAAACTGTCTCATTCATTTTCAGCCAATAACAAAATCTTTGTAGCTGTGCAACCATTTTACTTACACCAAAGTGACATGATATTAAGAAGTGTGTGCTTCTCGAATTATCTTTACTCTTTTAGTTTGGGGAATGCATAGCTTCCCACAATGATACGAGAGTTAGTCCTTAATACTATCATCCAATTCTTCTACTCATTTTCCTTGACTCAAAGTGCATATGCATCTTTAAAATCTATATCTTAAGCATATTGTTTAATGTAGCTTTCATGCAATACTGAATTATGCCTAAGTATAGTAGATGCATTTATAATTGGCCTAGATAACATATCTGCAACTTTATTGTGTATGCCATTTTTATATCTGATGACTAAATGAAACAGTTGTAGAAAACTCATCCATCTATAGTGTCTTGATTGCTGCAACGTAGTTTGGGAGTGTAGATATTGAAGTGACTGATGATCAGTATGCATAACTGTCTCTTTGCACATTAAGTAACGTTTCCACTTTTTCACACTCTGTACTAATGCATACAATTCTTTATCATATGTAGGATAGTTAACTACTGCAGAATTAAATGTCTTAGAATAATAACATATGCATTTACTATGCTGCATCAACATTTCTCCCATGGAATAGTCACTGGCATCTGTTTCAATATCAAATGGTCTTTGAAGATCGGGCAGTGCTAGTACTGGTGTTGTACTAATATTTTCTTTCAAGGTGTCAAAGGCTTTCTGCTGTTTGCCTCCCCACTGAAACACCTTGTTCAATCATGTTAAAGCATGTAAGGGGGCAGCAATTAAGGGAAAGTTAGAAATAAACTTTCTCCAATATTGTGCTGCTCCTAAGAAGCTTCTAACTTTTGTAGTAGATTTGGGTTTAGGCCAGTTTACAATGACTACAACCTTAGAGGGATCTATCTTCAATTCACCACCCCTACTATATGTCCCAAATAATTCAAAGATGTTTTTCCAAATTCACATTTTGAGAGTTTAACATAAAGTTTATCTCTTTCAAAACATCCAGTGTCTGCTTAACATGCTTTAGATGTTCTTCCCACATTTTTCTAAATATAAGAATGTGATCCAGATATATAGTAACAAAATCATCAAGAAAAGGTCTGAGTACATCATTCATTACTCTCGTGAAAGTATCAAGAGCATTAGTTAAGCCAAAAGGCATAACCAACTACTCATACAATCCCTGCTTTGTTTTGAAAGCAGTCTTCCAGACATCTTGCTCTATAACTCTGACCTGATGATAACCACTATGCAAGTCTAACTTGGAAAAATAAATCGCCTCTTTCAACTGATCTAATAGATCATATATGCGAGGAAGGGGATAACTATTTTTGATTGTTATCTTATTCAATGCTCAGTAATCAATGCAAATTCTCCATGAGCCATCTTTCTTCTTCACAAAAACAATTGGATACCCACATGGTGATGTGCTAGGTCTGATGAACCCTTTCTCGAGCAACTCTTATACCTACTTGATTTCTGCATTCTCTAAAGCGGACAACCTGTACATTCCAATGTTACGCAATGGAACATCTTGTTGCAAATTAATATCATGTACTATTTCCTTTTTGGGTGGTAGACCTTTAGGTTCTTGAAACAACACATCATATTCTAAAACAACTTTTGCTAAATTAGCTTGTTGTTTAGCATCACAACCCTCAAATACATTTGTTTTATCAGGTTTATTTTCCTTTACAACCATTAGTAAAAATTGTTTGCATGAATTTACAATTCGTTTCATCTGCCTTGAGTTTATGAGAGTATAATTATTCTTGAGCTTATGAGCTCTTACAATATATTTGATTCCATATTTAACGAGTAGATACTTTTTCTCAGCTCTATAGAAAATAGCTTTTCTATCATACAAGTAAGGACTTCCTAAAACAATTCCACATGTTATCACTCAGGTTGTCCCTAGGCTCCTTATAGGGATACGGCCGAGTTAACCACAAACCAATCTTTGGATTGCAGGTTCTAGCCCACCTGCAATCAGAGAGGGATCTCTCTTTAATGATTCAACTTTGTTGATGACTTTAGGCTAGCTTTTGGCTCAGGGGTTTTTTGTTTGTGTTTGGATGGAAGGTAGGAATCTCAAGCAAAGAGGCAACGTAAGATGTGATAAGTTTCAAACCATTGGGTGTGGAGTCATGGATTAAGGCTTGCTATTGCGTTTTCTTGGTCACAAGGGGATTATGGAGCGGGATAGCCACACAGGATACAATTATCAATCTATTGAAAGGATGTAATTACCATAAGGGATGAAAGGCAAAGGAGAATCATTTCATCATGCTGAAAAAGAGGAGAAATGGATGAATGGTGATTTAGGAGCAGTTAAGAATTCCTAAATATTCATTCATATGTGAAAGAAACAGCGTAAACAAGATCATTTAAGTATACATGCTCATAGCTATTTCTGATGAAAACATAGAAAAATGTAGAAATTGAACTTAAGGTGTAGTGAAACAAATCTTAAGCTATTCTTTTTTCTTGCAATTTAGAAGGCGGAACGGTGGTAAAAGCATGAAAATTAACAAAGGAGAGAAACACTTATTGAATCATGTAGAAGCACAGGAATTCCGTAATCACTCCTTGGCCAATTGAACACATCAAGTAGTTTCGAAATCCACGCTTTCAACAATCTTTGATTATAGAAAATATGACAGTTACAGTGTGGGTCTCCGCTTGGAGAAAATGCTGGGAAGCAAACTAAGGAATGTCTTAGACTCACTGACTAACCAACCTGCCAACCAACCAACCCCTCACTACATTGTTCAGGGTGGTATATATAAGCAAAATATTGGAAAGACATTCATTACAATTGACCTAAATAGGTATGCTAAAAAATCTCTTCAAAAATCTAAGTGTTGCTGGAATTAAATGCAGGTAAGTCCTTTTGGATGTGCTAGAGGCAGCTGAATCAGAAAAGACTACAATGTGGCCCTTGGAGACTTGATGCGGTGCTGCTGGGATAATTGTGCTTCGAGATCTGTAGTTCTGCTCCGGTGCGAGTTTAATGTGCAATGATTATGATTTGAGGGCTTTGAGTGGCTTCGCCCTTCTTTCTTTGACTCTGTTGGAAGTTATTAAATATTCACCTGCTTCAGGCTGCTGCTCAAGATCTTCACTGATACTCTTTTCCACTACATTGATGGCTTCCGCCGCCTACTGATACTCTTTGACACGCTTGATACCTGATGATTTGATCTGATACAATTTAAACTCTGTCATTGATCCTCTGTTGTCTTTAAATTGGATTAATTTGGCACGATCAGGCGATTTTCGGGCTTTTTCGGCGCACAACGGGCTAAGGAATCAAAAGATTCCCCAAAGATTCCCCAAAATGGCCTATTTCCTGTAGCGATGCGCGATTAGCATCGAAAACTACCTCTGTTTCTTGTTCTGGAGCTCCGAAGTGTGATTTCTCTTCCTGCACGAATTTTCGTCTTTCTGGCTGCTTACGTCAGCAGTACGGCAGATGACGTCAGCTTGCGGTGGGTCCCTGGTACAGAAGTGACATGGCGGGGTGTTGATACTGAAGGCGATGCGATGAACTTCTCCGATGTGATCGCAATATCGCATCGGCGGGGAACGGGAAGGTGTTTTAGTTGGACATTTGGCGCTTGCGACCGCCGATCGCCGATATCGCAATATCGTGTCGGGTGGCGATGGATGGGTCATAACTTGCATGGAGAGGATACTGCGATCTTGCAATGCGATCTGGCTTTCTATGGTCTGCGGCATGTTAAGGAAGTCAGCAAGGGGTTTGTTGCGGTCGGAAGGAGTAAGTAAGTGGGTGTGAAAGGCATTTGAGGCTTCGGAAGGGGTCCGATCACCTCAAAGGGATTTTATACTCAGGAAGGAGTCCACTGTATTTGGAAGATGGTTTGAAGTGGCGGCATGAGGGTTCTTGCTAAGTTTCAGGTAAATTGAGCAATTCCCGGAGGTACTTATGGTTATTTTTCAACCAGGGGGAGGGATATTTACATAGGGGATGATTTACATAATATTAGTAGGGGGATGGGAAAATATAGGGAGCTAAATAATAATGTCAGTAGTTAATATGGAGATGGTAAGGAAGCGCTAAGTTCAGGAGACCTTAGGCTGCTACAAGGGGATAGAAACTTTTCAGAGAGAGTATGGAACAACTTTGAGTAAAGTAGATCTTCACCCAAGAAAATGCTATGAAAATGATGGAACTTAAGAGGTATCAAGCAGATCTTGACCTCTTTTGGGAGAGTTAGTTAATAATTGGGGGAAAGTGGAGAAAGGGAGTTAGTTATACCTGTTTTTTGAGCTTCTCACATAGAACTGCCTGTTGATTGTGTCCTGAGTAAAGATGACGCCTGGAAATCTGGAACTGATCAGCAATTAGGATTCAGAAACCTCAAAACTACCTACCCAGCCTACTTACCTAACATTTTTTCTTCTTTTGATTTGGGTGCACTTAGACTTGCAAACCCATCATTCCATTTTTTCTTTTCATGCTTTCCTATCTACAGACTACCCTTATTTCATCCGAGGGCCTAGATTAAGCTGTTGGGCTCTTTTGATTCTCTACCTATCTAAGAATCTGCCAAGATTAAGATGTTTGGACAGATTTTCATTCTCTATATTCTAAAATAGAAATTTAAACCTAGGGAGACCAAGATTAAGCTATTTGGACCTCCCTTTAACTGAAACTTGGCGTTACCGGGATAACTTCTCAAAAATTTGGAAGGCAATTAAATGAACTCTGAGTAGCCTTCTTTGCTTGGAGACTGTTAAGCAAATATGGAGCATTGCAGCATGAAAAGTATGACATATTTGGCCTGTAAAAATGTCAATCATGAAATATGAGTAACCTGCTGCAGCAGGAGGCTAACACCACATATATCCAAAGGAACTATATCTAACTCAACCTCATCTACAAATGCTAACCCAAAAGAAAACTTAAGTTTACATTGTCTAGCCACTTGTAGCTTTGCTTTATCACATAGCCAACCTAATGGATATGGTTTCTTGTGAGGTGTGGTTAGTAATCCCAACTTCTTTACAATTGCTTTAGAAATTAAATTTACTTGTGAGCCACTATCAAAAAAAGTATCAATCTTTTGATGATTGGAAATAACTCAAATATGAAGAAGCTCACGTCTTTTTCTCTCATTTTCGTCATTATCAGTAGAATGTGCAGAATTAGTAGTAGATGCTTGAGAATTTTAACCTTTTATACCTATGGCTGTGATTGTTGCTTCATCTCCTGAGTCTAACCCCAAATCCTTTTGAATAGTTGCAACAATCTTCTTCTTCTTGCCCTCAAACTTCTTAGGTTCAACTTCAGATGTAGAATCCAACAATGTTCATCATCATGCCCATCCTTCTTATAGTGAGTGCATGAAGACTTGTTTTTCTATACAGTATCTGTCTTCCTCTCTTTCTGTTTCTGTTTTCTTTTCTCCTTATGTTTTCTTGCAGTAGGTTTGGATGATCCCCCAACTTTTGGGTTCCTATTCTTACCTCTCACTTTGAGATGTGTAGCTTGAATGGATACTTCATCTATAGTAGTGGGATTAAACATGAGGATATTGTGCCTCATGTAGCTGTGTAGACCACCTATATACTTCAATAGAGTCTTAGGTGAGTCTAAAGAAATCCCTAGAATCAAAGCTCTTTTCCTAAATTCTTGTGTGTAACCTTGTACACTTTTCCCCTTTAATTGTCGAAGAGTTTTCTAGCTCATCATGGCTTGCTACATGTTGCCTAGTGGATAGAATTGCTTTTTAATTGTAGAAACAAATTCATTCTAGATAGAAAGAATCTTACCATGTTTCTTCATGTTAGCTTGTGTCCTACCTTCCCACCATACCAAGGCATTGCCTCCTAGGTGTAGGCTGGCCAGCTGGATCTTACTCTTGTCTAAGTCAATGCTTTGTACTGTGCAATAAACATCAATCTGTCTAATCCAATTATCCAGCTTCTTTGCATTCAACTCTCCATCATATATTGGCAAATCAAATTTAACATCTAATTTAATCAAAGATGTCTTCTTTTTATTTTTAGGGCTATTAGGAGGTGCGAGGAATTTTTCTTCTTTGCCTTTGCCTTTGGAGTGGTCGTGGAGGAGATATTCTTCTACTCTTTTTTCTTGTTTGGGGCTTGATGAATATTCATCTCTATGTTTCTTATAGTCCCTATACATTTCCTCCACTATGGATTTCAGGGTCATAAAACTATCCATGAACTAGGGGTCTGATTCTGAGGGATTTTCTCCTGACATTTCCCTCTTAGAATAGACTCTTCCAATTTCCAGGTTAGTTTCAGCCAATTCTCCTTCTCCTAATCTAAGCTTTGATCTAGTTAGCATTCAACAACAAAATCCAGCACAAGCTTGTCTAACCTTAGTAACCTAGACCTCTGATACCACTTGATTTGGAATTTATCCAGGACAAAGAATTAAAGGTATTACAGACTCATGTGCATGGATGTGACTATGTTACTTTATGCGATGGATCAATAAGATTTCAAAATACAGACAGTGAGGCAATCAGAGAAAACATAACAATCAAACATGTAAACAAAACAAGTTTAATAAGGAGTTCACCCAATGCTCCTGGGCTACGTTCCCTGGTCCAGCCTTTCAGTGGTGGCCTCTCTATTATGTTTTCAAGCAGAGTTTTACAACAGAGATCTTGATTCAAGACTCACTAAACATAATGGAGTCAGTAGGAATGGAGTGCACAGACTCTCCTTACTAAAACTCGACCTCTGAGGGTCACAATAGTATGACAGGCCTTTTCTGAGGAGTTTGCTTGAACCTCTCAAGTCTTCAATGGAGTACACAAACACTCTAACTCTCTTGGGCTCTATTTGGCTCGATGTTGCCTTCAAGTCAGCTCAGCTTCTACTCTCTATTCTATGCTGTTAGCTTTTTGCGTCTTTGTGTGTTGCCTCTCTGTATACTGCTCCCTCTGCTTCTCTCAGTTTATGGCTTTAAAGCTAGTCTTCTCTTCGACTACTTGTTTCCACTTCCCGACCTTCTGGTTTCCTTTCCTCTATCCATTCGAATTCCTCTAGTCCGCATCATCATCATTGGGTAACGCCTTGCAGGGAGATGGCCACCTGTTTGCTAACAAACTAGGTGTTAGATTATTTGAATGGCTATTAAATTTGTTTGCTTCAAGATCGCCCACGAACGTGAATTGTCTACCAACTCATCATGCTCGTCTGATGTCAAATCCCATGTCACCTTGATTTTTAAACTATCAAATTTGGTCAGTCATCGATACATATCTCTGCCGTCGATTTGGGCCCCCTAGATCCTACGGTCGTCCATCATATCAGGTGGACAAGTCACACGATGTTTACCCATCCAATGCGAGCGATTTTCTCTCTCATGCACCAGACACATGTCGCTCGATGTGTGGCATCGGGTGGGACTTAGTCAAAACTACTTACTGCCTCAAAGCCTTTCGATATCCTGCCAGTTTGGGGAATCCCACGCTATAGAGCCGAAACAGTTACTTTTTCGACTTTTATAGTGTTTTCAGGTCCAAGCTTTGCGGGTCTTTCCTTCACTGAGGGGGACACCCTGCGATACATGATTAGCACTAATCGCGTATCAAAATCCACCTCTGTTTCCCAAATTAGCCTCCAGTTTTGCCGGTTTTGTGTCGTTGCGCTTTACCATGGGCCAACGGTCTGCATGCTTGACCGAGGGTCCTCATTGCTCTGCTCTGGCCACAACTGCAATTGTTATGAGGATTCCTTCTGATAGCTTCGATCTTTTCTAGTACTTGAATATTTTAGCATAATTTGAAACAGTCATGAAAACTTACAGAGTTTTAGGATCCAATTCGGATCATTGGTGATGGTGTATAACCCATATTGGAGCAGGTGAATCTTGCGGTGGGGTCCAAAAAGGCACTCCTTTTGAAAATGTAGCCAAACTTTGTCGCCCACTTGGAACTTGTGCGACACTTGATGTTGATCATGACACTGATTGTGCTTAGCATTGGCTCTATCCAATATATTGTGGACCAGTTGGCGGATGTGTTGAATGCGCTCAATGAAGTTGCTAGCCCTTTCAACATCGAACTGAACGTGAGAAAAATATACTTGAATGGATGTAAATGGTATGGCCACATCAATGGGGCATAAGGGCTGAAATCCCAACCGTACTTGGAAGGGGTTATGGCTTGTTGAGCTATGGAGCACTCTATTGTAGCTGTGTTGAACATAGGGGAGAGTTTCATCCCACATGCGTGGATGCTTCGAGTTGTATATACACAGAATGTGTGCGATCATCCGATTGAAAACCTCTATTTAGCCACCAGTTTGGGGATGGAAAGCTGTGGATTTAGTAAGTTTTGTATCCAACATCGACCAAAGACTTGACAAAATGCACTCAGGAATTTTCTATCCTAATCTGAGACTGAGACAATGGATTGTGGGATCCCAAAGTGTACCCACACTCACTCAAAAAAGAGCTTAGAAGTGGCCTTTTCTATGGTACTCTTGTTTCTGGTTGCCATGATGGCCATCTTAGAGAATCTATTGATGACCATGAAAACACAATCGTTGTTGTGCTTAGTAGAAGGAAGGCCTGACATGTAAGCCATGGAGACATATTCCCAAGGCCGTCTAGGAGTAGGAATAGGAGCATACATGCTTTGCTTCTTGATGGTTGGTTTGGTAATGACACAAGAGGTGTAGGATCTAATGTACTTCCCAACATGCTGATGAAGTTTCGGCCAATAAAAATACTTTTGCAATAACACCACTATTTTCTCTCCTTGGAAATGTCCAGTGACCTGAATATAGTGTGCCTCCCAAATCATCTTGGCACGCTCACTTGAAGGAACATAGATGTGTCCCAAGTGGCATAACAGTGCATCCTAAAGGTGAAAATTTGGAACTTTCTTCCCTTCCAAGAGTGTCTGGTATATGCTACCGAATTCTGGATCTCTCTTATAAAGATGCACCACCCTGATGTCTTGTGCTCATAGGAGTCAAGCATAGTGATCAGCGCCATGACTGGTGGTTGGTTGATGAAATCAACGACATTATTGGTGCTTACCTTGTTATACTTTATGTTCAAATAGAAATTTTGTAGATAGGTGGACCATTTCTGATTGCGATCGTTCTACAACTTCCCTTGTGTCTGTATGAACTGTAGAGGTCG
Organism: Pinus taeda; assembly: GCA_000404065.3. NCBI lineage: Eukaryota > Viridiplantae > Streptophyta > Pinopsida > Pinales > Pinaceae > Pinus > Pinus taeda. Next base: position 153,629 of record APFE030616228.1, on the reverse strand, counting down.
ATGGTCTATGTGGATGACCATTTCCTTCCCTAGAATGTAATTCTTCCATTAATGAAAAGATTTAACAATCTGGCTTACTTTCGGACTATGTCTCACTGTGGTAAGCCACTGGATGCCCATGCTGAGTAAGAATTGCACCAATAGCATAGTCGGAGGCATCTGTCTCAATCTCAAATGGTTGTTATAGGTCTGGTAGTGTGAGCACTGGTGCAGAACAAAGGTGTTTCTTAAACTCGTAGAATGATTTTTGTTGGGTGTCCGACCAATTTTTTTTCTTTCGCTCCACCCTTGGTGACCTGACTTAAAGGCCAAGTGATATGAGAGAACCCCAACATGAACCTACAATAGAAATTGGCAGGATCCAAAAAGTTGCGGAGCTATGTTAGAGTGGTTGTGAGTGACCAATCCTAAATGACTTGTATCTTGGATGGGTCCCCATGTACACCTTTCTCGTCAATGATGTATCCTAGATATTGAGCCTAGGTCAGGCCAAAGGTGCATTTCTCCAAGTTAGACATAACCTGTGTTGTCGCAGGGTTTGAAGGACCTGCCGAATATTGTGGAGGTGCTCTTCCCAACTCTAGCTGAAGATCAAGATGTCATCTAAATACACCACCACAAATGCATTGGTGAAGGGTCATAAGATGTCTTCCATCAGTCTCATAAAGGTTGTAGGGGCATTCGACAATCTGAACGACATGACCAATGATTCAAAAAGGCCCTCCTTAGATTTGAAGGAAATCTTCCACACATCAAAGGGTTCGATAGGCACTTGGTGATAACTTGACTTCAAGTTAATCTTTCTAAAATATTTGGCCCCTTTTAGCTGGTCCAAAAGGTCATCAATCAGCAGGATGTGGTACCTATTATGGACATTGATCTTGTTCAGCGCTTGATAGCCAATACAAATTCTCCAGGTCCCATCCTTCTTCTATACCAATACAATCGAGCTCCCACAAGGTGATGAGATTGGCCTGATGTGCCATTTCTGCAATAGTTATTGAATCTACTTCTTGATCTCATCATTCTCTAGAATAGAGCAATGATCGATCGGTCCATTTGGAAGTGGAGCACCTGGGTTCTAATCGATGGAGTTCTTGACCTGAAGGTGGCAAGGTACCATTGTTGGTGAGGCAAAAATATTCCTGTACTCCTCCACGACCTTGTTCATCTATTGTTGCTGTGTAGAGGAGCCCTAATTGGAAGCCATGGCCACAACCTTCTTCTTTCCCTAGGGAAAAATCATAAGGAAAACAAATTTCCTGGTCTGGGAAATGATCTTACTGCATTTTTTTGTAGTGATCAAACAGATGGCAATAGGTGGGCTACCTCCGGTATCTTGTACAACTTATTAGCCAAAGTAATAATCACAGAGCAAGGCCTAGACTCATATACAACATGTCGCTTCCACAAGTATGGTTTTCCTAACAATACATCACAAACCTCAAGAGGCGAAACATTACACAGTACCTCATCCATGAAGGGATTGATGCTGTAGGGAAGGAGACACTGTTGGTTGACACAAATATCTCGTCCTTGGTGAAGCCACCCGATGGTGTATGGTTGTGGATGTGTTGTAGTCTTTAGGCCTAGCTGCTTCACAACCTTTATTGAAATGAGCTTCTTTTGGCTCCTACTGTCAACAATGAACTGCAATAGAGAACCCTTCACCCACATATGTGAGTGGAAGAGGCGTTCCCCCTCCTTTTGATCTTTAGGATCAATCTTTTTGATCTTGGTGGTGGCCACAGTGGCAGTGGGCTCCGCATCAATGATCTAGTTCCCTTTGTCAGTTCCCTTTTGTTGGCTTAGGGGTCCTGACCCAGGTTTGGAGTTAGTTGTGCTAGCCAACAAAACCCTACACTATTGGCCATTTGGGCAACAATCCGCGTAGCACAGGCTGCAGTCTCACCCGAAGCAGTATGGGGGGATGAAAGAACCAATTTTTTGCATCTAGAGACTAGTGTGATGTCTTCTAGCACCTTAGATCTGCCTTTGCGCAGATCAATAGAATTCCAGGGTCTTACTGTAACTCTATTAAAATGGTTTCAAACCTTCACGAAGGTCCACAATCAGTCCTTGCAGACCTCTAACAATCGATTTACCTACTTACGTGCATCAGAAAACAATCCTAAATTGGAGTTCACACAGATCTACTTAATTCTCCAGAAAACATAAGAGAAATCACCAGAAACTTCGCGGAAGTGTCTAAACATTCATTGTGTACATTATTATGATAGATTCAAGATAGTCATGTAGCATTCAACCGGTATTTCATAAAAAATGTCATTCATTAATAGCATATAACATTAACAAATATAAACAAAAATACTCATCAATTTTCAAAAAACTATCTTTATTGATCTTTAATTCATTAATTAGAGACTCAAACTGCCCAACACACATAGCTGCAGGGGTCCGTGCACTCAGCTGCAAACTCTACCTAAGCGTAAGAAGCAGAGCTTTCTTGCCTTATCTTCTTCCTAAGACTCTTCAATGAACCCAATTATATATCTTAGTTCCATGCTATCTCCTTAGACTCGATAATACTCAACTATTTATAGACCTTTCCATATAATGCCATGGTCTGCAGACCATGGGTGAATCTCAAAACCGACTCAAAACTTTACTTGAAACAAGGGGCTAAGCCCCTTTGACTCTTATTTATGTATTTTCTCTGCATCCACAAATTGTGGAGACTTTACACCTTTTTACAAAATTTGTTGCAAAAAGTGATTAATTAATTCCATTATGCCCTTGGGGACCCCATCCCAAAAAGCCCCCAACACAAAGATTGTGACTTGCCCTCGATTCACTCAGCTAGTTTTTCTACTGTCTGGCGAATTTCACTCAATGCCTTTGTCAATTCTTGTAGCTCCGTGGTACCCTGTTCTACTACTTTCTGCACTTCTTAGACCAATTTCTCTATGGTTGGCCCCTTTATTGCCATCTGTGTAGTCCTCTACGTTTGATGCATAAGCTTCAACTTCTCAAGAATATTCTGTGAGAACAAATTGGATTCCTCTGTCCAAGGCTCAATTCATGCGTTGAGCACAAACTTCTTCTTCAACAATTCTTGTATCTGCAACAATTTTTCTTTAGCTTCTTGTAGGCCCACAAGAAATTGGACTGGTGCCAATGTCCACACTGTCATGCTGATTTTATCGTACTGCTACTGCAATTCCCTAAGTTCTGTGCTCAACTTTTGTATTGTAGGATCCTCCTGCAATGTCTCCCAGAGGCCCAATGCTTGAGTGAAGAGCTTATCACACCCCTGAATGACAATAGCTAACTGAGCCATGGATTCCTTAATCGCTACATTCCTTTGTTCCCCCACCTCTGGTGGTGTGGTTGGTTGCAACTTCAACTACAACTCAACTATCTGCATCATGAGGACGAAAGTCACCTTGTCGATCTTCTCCTTTGAAGCATGCACTGCAACAACCAATTTCCTTACCTTGGTTTAGGCCTTTATATCATCAGGTATACCTAACTCAGGCATAGATTTGCAGGCTTGTTCGATTGCTGCGACTAGATTCTAATGTTGTGTGTACAACTCCTCTTGCTCCTTCAAGCACTGGGTCTTTTCTATGAAATGTTGTTGGTTGTTGACTTTGAACACACTGACGACAGTGAGTGCACACTGCTCTCTAATCTTGAGCTCTTCTATGACCCCCTAATGTAGCACATGTAGAGACTCAATTGAAAGTTTGGCAAGGTTCAGCCCGATGTCTTTGATTGTGTGAAGCACCGTGCACTACTCCTCTGTCTCCCCGTGGACTGACCCTTTCGGCAAAGGAAAGACTCTAACATGTTGAGGTTAGTCAATTTTTGACACTGCACTCCTTCCCGATGTCAGGCTGGCTTGCGCATTGCTAACCTCCCTACATTTGCCTAAATTCTGTTCACCTAGATTTGCAGCTCGTGCAGATCCTTCTAGATGCCCCCAAGCGTCTGCATGTATTGCTGTAGAACCTCTGTCATGGTGTCCCAAATTTTGTCATCGATCTCATCAGGTTCACCCTCTATCAGCACCATGGAATCCACATGCATTCTCTTATTAGACTTCTGTTTCTTTCTTTGACCACTTTGCTGCTCATGCGTTTGCTTCTTCAGGATGAAAGGAGTTGTTTTCTCTTCACTACCACTTCCTCCTTGCTTTGAAAATTCTTACTCATCAATGTGGTGGGAAGCAAACTGTTCACTATCCTCTGCATCCTTCTACTCACACTCTGCCTGTGCCTTGGAAACACACTCCTTTTCTATACTGGCCTTTTCTACAATTGCAGTAGCAGTCTCCTTCTTCTTTTGTGCAGCCAATGTGCATGCAGCCTGCCGAGTGGTGTCCTTCCGTTTCTGCACAACTGAGATCTCTACACCTGTGCTTGTTACTGCATCTAACTTCGTAGGTATGCACCATTCATGTGGAAAAAGCCCCATGACTTCCTGGATATCTGTCTCTGTCACCATATAAGGTAGCGCATGCCATTTGTTTCTCAGGGTCTTTACCTGCTTTGATCGATACCCTGTGAAAATCGGCTTTGAATTCTGCATAAGCTGATAGTTGTGTGTACAAGGTAGCGAAAACCTTGGCTACTAGATAATTTCCATGTGCATGTCCATCTCCATCAACACCCAAAAGATCTTTGTCTCCTTAACCCATTCTAGATATTTTGAGGCCCATAACGAGGCAAATTATGTTGCCTTGGGCAATTCCTCTTTTTGCGGAGTAAACTAGCTATCCTATGGTAACCTCCAAGCAACTAAACAATGGATAATAACAGCTAGGAATAATAAAATGGTTGGCTCTCCTCCTGAGCCTCGCGGTAGTTCATTAGGAACTTTTGACATAGATACTTGGCCCAGTTGTACTGAACCTCCTTAACGCAATGAGATGTGAGCGATATGACTGGCGCTGGAACTTCATTCGCATGAAATTTTCTCATGACTTTTCCTGCTAGGATCTGGGCAACAAAATATACTACCGGGTTTAAGATGGATGTGATAGAATACCCTCGTGACTTTTTTATCAAACCAAACTCCTTCTTCATCTTATCTTATAATTCTTTCTCACCAGTTTTTCCTCCAAACTCCTTCGCAGGGTTCGCACCTTTGTAAGGTAACTTGGTGATCCTATGGATCAACATGTCAGTCATAGGGATAAGCTCTCCTAGTCATAGGCACCCATAATGCACCAGCACAAGGAGCTAGCACACATATATCGTATTAATGGGGGTGTAGTGATAATGTGGCACCAACAATAGATTGAGCAACCCTAATTACTCAACGTTGCACACCCACTTCATGGGCTCGAAAATTTTAGCCCCCATGTCATTAAAGTAGGTTTTCTACATGTATATGTGAGTCGCCAAGTGTGGAAACTTTGTGTGGTCCGCGAGGTCCCAATATTTCATTTTAAGCAATGGAATGTGTGTCAACCTAGGACCCTCAAACACCACTTGCTCAGGAAACAAAGGTGTTGACATTGTAAATTTCCTCGTAACAAGGTCCTTCATGACCTTCGCTTTTCCCTACCACAAAGGGATATACTCAGGTAGTCTTTTCATAGGCTTCTCTCCTTTGGCATCAATATCCTCAATTCCTTGGAAATCTTCCTCCTCTAGGTCCACTATTATTTCTAGTTGCTTATCATGTTTATGCTTTGCCTATGTCTCAGTATGCTTCCTCGGTGATGCACACACCGATAGTGGCTTCTTTGGCATTTCCTTTGTGGTCAGTTGCTTGTCTTTCATGGCAGGCTATTTTTCTTTTGCCACAGTTTGTTTCAGCCTAGGAAACCTAGGTGCCATAGGCACAACAAGGGTAGCCTCCGTACTGGATATTTCTGGTCCTGGCATGTTAGAGACAACTCCTTCCGAGCTAAGGGCTTTAGCGGGGCTAGTGGAAGTCATTTTCTCAATGGATAACTACTGGTCTTCTGCAGAATAGTTCATAAATGGTGGGCGTGACAAAAATTACTCCCAAAATGCTCGGCTCATATGCGACAGATAACAAAATTCACAACAAGTCTTAGAGCACAAAGTGTTCTCTATTGGATTGACATGCTTAATTTATAGGGTTTTTTGAATTCAAATCCAACCATTCCCCCCAAATTCTGATAATAAATGCTGTTTTGGTAGCAGATCTTCAAAGATTTTTGCCTTAATTGCTGCCACCCCACTCCTCTTAACCATTTTCGGGCTATTAAGTCATGAATAATAACTCCAACGGTCATTTTCCTGCTGGGTTATGTAGTACCTTCCCCCATGGTGCAGCTACCTAAGTGCAGCTTCATTTGGTGCATCTTCATCACTCTCCACACAACCTGCTCGCTGCCTCATCCTCCAAGTCAAGCAGTGTAGTTTATAGTCCTGTGCTTCCTTGCAACTACCTGGAGCACTAAGACTATCCTACTGCCATATAGTCATTATGCAGGATCCCCTATATACAATTTCAACCCAGTCTTATTCACTCTTCTCGGGAAGGGTTCCCCATTCAGCTTCGCGAGATGAACTGCGTCTCCATATGTAATTTCCTTGACAATATATGGCCATAACCAATGCATTTGGAATTTACCTGGAAATATAGTGAACTTACTATCATATAACAGGACAAGATCGTTTACCTTGAATGTGCGAAGCTTGATATGGCGATCATGCCATGCTTTTTCACATTCTTTTGTACTTGTTGATGGAGTCCTACCAAAAATCTGTCTTCTTCAAGCTCCATCTGCTGCAAGAGCTATTTTTCCAAGGCCTTGTGATCCTTCATGTTTGTCAAAGCTGCTATGCACAGACTAAGCATACTGTATTCAATCAGCATTATGACTTCGATCCCATAAACTAATCTGAACGATGTTTGTCTTGTCATCTTCTTACAAGTAGTCTTATAAGCCCATAGCACTGTGGGTACATGTAAATCCCAATCATTCCATTGTGCATTGCATATCTTCATCAACGTCTTCTCCAAAATCTTATTAAAGTCTTCAACAATTCCATTTTCCTACGGGTGATATGGTGTACTCTTTTGATGGTAGACCTGGAATTCCTCAGTCAACGTGCTAATAATTTTGTTCAGAAAGTGCATACCCTATCACTCATCAACACTTTTGGTTATCCAAATCTAGTTAAGACATACTCAAAAAAGAATTTTGCCACCATATCCACTGTAGAATCCTTAGCGGCTATGCTTGCACCCATCTGTTTAGATGTTCTGTCATAGTGATAATATAGCACACAATTGTTTTCTTTCTAAGGGGCTAAATTGGCCCAATAAAATCAATCACGCACTTCTAAAATGTCCACAAAGACACCTGAGGATGTAGTGGTAACTCATCCCTTCGGGATGGTCTACCAGTTCTTTGACATGCATCACACGCATTACAGTATGCCTTGGAATCCTTGTGCAATGTTGGCCACCGTAGACTTGCATGAAAAATCTTATCCGCAGTTGCTTTTCCTGCATAATGCCTCCCTCAACTCCTCCATGAGTTTCGGCGAGAATTCTATCGCGCTTAAAGTCTGACACATATCTTCGCAATATTTCATCTGGACCTATTTTATACAAATGTCCCATCATGGCTGAAAATTTAGCTGTGCGCACTACTAACTTGTATATCCTTCCGGCACCATCCCTATGGTTAAGAAGTGAATGATGTCTGAAAAATGGTCATCTACTACATGCACCACAAAGAAATACGCATCTAGCAACCCTTCCTCCAAATTACTAGGTTCTTCTCCTGTTTTGATTTGTGACAGATGGTCAAGTCCAACATTTAACCTCCCCGGCTTCACAATGACTTCAAAGTCATACTCCTGAAATAATAGCAACCATCTACAGATCTTCCACCCCAACAAAAGATTTTTGACCAGGTGTTTTAAGCCAAAATGATCTATATATATCTTGAAATGCCCTCCTAATAGATAATGCCTAATTTTTTTCAGCGCTTTGAACATGGCCAACCCTTTGTGCTTAGTCATTGAATATTTTTTCTCGGCCTTCAATAACTTCCTACTTGCGAAGGCTATAGGATGGTCCATTTCTCCTTCACGGCCTGTGTTAGCACTGCTCCTAGTGCAACGCAAGAAGCATCCACGTGTACATGAAACTCCTTCTTCCAATTGGGAAATATCAAGATTGGCATAGTGACCATCTTTTCTTTCAACACATCTAAGCTACGTTGACATTCTTCGACCCAACAAAATGTCACAGATTTATTTAGCAGTTTTTCCATGGGTGCAGTAATTTGAGCATAAGCTTTAATAAATTTTCTATAGTATCCCATATGTCTAAGCATTTTGTGCAACTGGTTGGCGTTCCTAGGGGCCTCCTGGTTCACAATCACTGCAATGTTTGCAGGGTCCACCATCAATCCATGTTTGCACACAACATGACCGTGCAAGATCCCAAAAGGAACACAAAATATACATTTTTTTAAATTTAGCGCAATTTGGTACCTGCCACATGTATCCAACATCAGGCGCAGATTTTCTACATGGCACTTCACTAATCCAAACATTGTCTAGTCATCAAGGTATACTTCTAGAAACATATGAATGAACTCCTTGAATGTTGCTATGACTGCGCGGGAAAATATCGTAGCCGCATTCTTTAGTCAAAATGGCATAACAGTGTATTGAAAAACAACCCCACTCCATCACAAAGGTCATCTTGCTTCTATCCTCTGGCGTGATCTTGATTTGATGATACCCCAAGAATCACCACTGAAGGAATAGGTCTCTATCCTCCAACATTGTCTAACACTTCATCTATAAATGACGTTGGAATGAATCATGAACACGCGCATCATTAATATTCCACAGATCTACATAGATTCTTATTTCACCTTTTTGTTTCTTCTCTTGGACCACCATCAGGCTCACCCAATTGGATTCTTCAATAGGTTCTATGATGTCCGCCACCCATCTCTTGTCAAACCTTTTCCTTATACTTAGGATTAAGGCGATAAGGCCTCTATTTAAAAGGGTTCGCATCTTGCTTCAATGTGATCTTCATAATGCCCAAATTTCCGATTATGCCCTTTAAATATGAAAACTTAGTGGGCAAGAGATCCTGGTATTCACGAAGTAATTCAAAAACTTGATCTACTGTGGCATCGTCTCAATAATCCCAATTTTTTGTGAATTTTGATTCTTCTTCGGTGCCAATGTTTATTTTCTTTGTTTTAAAAGGTTTGGAGATGTATGGATTTTCTATTTGTGGGCCCTCAACTTTACAACGCCTTTCTGCCTCTGGAATATTGATGTTCCTTGGGTCTTCTTCTTCCTCTTCAACGGTCACATTATAACATTCCAATGCATGGTGCAACTGGGTGCTCCATCTCAGTTGGGTCCATTGCATAGGTTCCTTTGGTGTTTTGAGGATAACAACCTTAATCTCTTGCAACACTTCATCGATGCTTGCAAATCAGTCTTCAAAAGTGAAAGTCACCAAGAAACCTTCCTTCAATACATCCCACTCCGTAGTGCCATGGCAGAGCTCTGTTTCCAGATACTAGTTCATGGGAATTGTATCCAAGGTATGATAAAATATGTGTCCATTTTGGACGTGGTTATGTCCCCCATGCCTTAGTCCATTTTCCCAGGTGATCGCGCAAATCATCCTTCCCATTATACTTCTTAGTAATTCTAGTATTAGCATGCCCAAAACATAGCTTCATCATTCTTCTGTAATCTCGCCATCCAGTAAAACTATCCTTATGTGTACCCCACCATCGTGTAGGCGTAGTGCACAACACCAATTCTAATGATTGGAAGTGGTGGTCTTCAAGGAATCTTTACTCAAGTTCATCTAAAAACACATCTACATTAGTTAAACCATCATAATAAGGTAACATTCCTACCTCTGATGAAACACAACTCAACGACTTTGTCATCATATTGCACCGTAATGTAGAAACTTCATGTAAGCAATTCTGCTAATGCTCTAATTCCTCATTTGAATCAAAGGTGCAGGAACTCTCCCAGTCCCATTCAATCCATCCATCTGTTGTCAGATTGGTCTAGTCCTGATCTCACATTATTATCTTGTAAATTTGATCCTGTTCATCCTCACCTTATTCATAATCGCAGACTGGTTTAGTATAGCGCACCCCTTCTGCAAGATCCAGTAAAACTATAACCCAAAGTGACTTTATTTAGAATGACATCGTTATTTTGTTCAAATTAATGATCCCATTCATATCAATAGCCCATTTAATTCCCAAGAGGGCGGGGTAGGGATTACTATGATTGAAAATTTTTATAACTTCAAAGTCTGCTATCGCACTCGCACCTTCAATATCCACCGTTACTGTATATAGTCGTCCAATGGGGATGATTTTCTAATGGTTCACCATCTCGAGTTGAATCGGAGACCACTACAGTGCAGGTATCCCCATCCTTTCCCATGTTTGTTTTGGTAAAACATTCGGATTGGACCCCAGATCCAAGATGACCTGGTCCATCTCATAATCACCTATCTACGCTATTAGACTCATCTCTCACCCTATTCATGCCTTATGCTTGCTAAACTTTCTAACCGTGTGGTGTTCATCAAGTGCCTTTCCTTTATAGTCACATTTATTTATTAATTCCTGTAGGCCTTCCACAACCTTGCTATTGCACAACAGTTTCATGCACGTCTCTAAAATCCTAATGAGCATTGAAGGATCAACCTCTACAGGTGCACTGATTTCTTGCATCTTGTCCTGGCTTCCTTAGGTGGACGCCTCAGTGAAGTTGTTCTTGGCTTCCATGAATGTTTCCTTATCATGATCCAGGTCAAATTCGACCTCTCTCTCCAGAGTTTTGCGGACCCATCCATCTTCTTTAGGCTGTTTACCCTTATTAGTGTTAGTCGTGATTCCACTTCTTAGCACAATATTAACACTTTGATATTCCTTGCAAGCCTCAACCCTCATCATTTGTAAATTCTATGTAGATTGCTGAGGCTGCGTTTTCTTCTCTTGCATCTTAGTTATCAACATTGGGTATTCTTCTATAGTCTGGTCAAATAGTTTGCAGTATTGACATGACAGGTGTGTAGAATTTTGGTAGTCTCACACCTAGTGCCCAGATTGTCTACAGTTGTAGCAGATAATCTGACTGTGACCTTTACCAGGTCCTCCTCGTCATACCTATCCTTGGCCTTGAAAACCTCTACGTGTTCCTACGGTGACATGATCTTGTTGGGTTGTGTTATATTCTTTCCACGACTGGCCTACGTAGTTAACCGGAGGGTTAGAGAGGGGGTAAAGCGCCCCTTTGTTGCGTCGATTGTGCAATGGGGGGGTCACAGGGGGGTGGACCTACATATGGAACCTATATTAGGTTGGGCAGACCTACCTATGGTTTTGTGCATGGTTTTTTCATATGGTTTTGGACACGATGGTTTTTAGTCCATGGTTTTGGACGCGATGGTTTGCGGTCCATCGTATTGGATGCTTCGGCATGTATAAATATGTATTGTAGCATTGAAAGGAACATAATGAAAAATCAAGTTGGTAGTCTCAGTTTTTGGATCTAGGGGAAAATATCTATGTATATGTGTTTTATGTGTTATACCCTTGCATTGTTTATTTTCTGTTCTTAGAATTCGTATGTAGGTAATCTCTGTACGGGGTTAAAGCCTACAAATCTGGAGGCCAAATTTCTACTTGCATATGGTAAGTAGGGGTTATTTCCATCATCAACTCATAGCTTCGATAGTGGTGCTTGTCGTGGCCCATAGATTTGCAAAAATTACATAACAATTGTTGGGGTGTTTGAACGAACTTCTGAAGTAAATGGCAATTATTCATCACATGTTTCCCAGTAATTTGACAAATGGCACACCATAACACAACCCCTGTGCTTGGCCCTTCTAGGGCTTCTGGCTTAAGGAGAATTCCCCCCTCCTGTAATATAATTCACGTACACGGGACAATGATATTTATTGTTCCCATGGCCCTTTGCATTTCAAACAGCAGACTTTTGCACATATTTCTGGTTTAATCTCCTTGTCTATATTGAAACTCTATAATTCTAAGTGTAAGCTCGCTAACTATGAGTGGATCTGTTGTACCCCCAAGTTTGTATCTTGAATAGGTGATGCATGCAGCCTCATCGCGATCTCCAAGGCTTCCTCCTGTATATCTATCTTCTTCTATGATAGAGCAATTCTCAAATGGGGAAAACATGATGTGACAAACCAGTTGCGATGCTAGCTATCTAATATCTCCATGTTATCTTGTCTGGTCTAACACTTCAACCTGTGATAAAATTCCCAAGGCATATACTAAACCTTCATCATGATCTCTCTAAATTCAATCACTGAATGTGAGTCAGATTTAGGATTACTAAACTCTTTGTTCAAAGCCGTCTTAGTCTCTGCTAGCATTGCAAGAGGATTATCAGCAGAATACTTAATGTAGTAGGTTAGGGCGTGATCCTGCAAAGCGGTAACCAAATGTGCCTTCTTTATGTTATCATCAGTGATCTGTCCCACTATCCATACAACATTCACAACAAACTCGAAATTCTCTGGATCTTCACTTCCTATGCCCTTGAAGATCAACATCTTCATTGCCTTCGCCACATTGAAAGGTGGCGGTGGCGGTGGAGGTGTGGGAGAAGGTGTATGTGGTGGAGGTGGAGGTGGGGGTGGAGTGGATGGATGATTTGTTCTAGGAATTCATTGAGTGATTAGCTGAAAAATGCTTCGTGGTGTAGTCTGACCCACCCCTTCGTTGTTGCTTGAAGGAGGTCGAATCAATGGACTATACTCTGGTCCTGATCCTTCATGATTTCTAAAGAATCTTCCACTTCGTGTAGCTTTGAACATTAAGGTAATCACAATACCTATTTTTCACAGAATAACATTTTAATCCAAGTATTTAAGGATCTTAAATACTTACCTCTTGGTTCCTTGAAGAATCTTCACTTTGCTTCCCTATAGCCGACTGAGGTATCAATTGCAAATTATGTAACCAATCCTCCTAGAATCTGATCGAGCCAATGATCGACAACCCACACGATATTGTTTTTAGAGGCGTATTGTCATCACACTAATTCTGGAGTCCACACTATAGGACAATCAAGCTTCCACCTTCCTTGATTGTCTATCAACTTAGCTAACCACTCATACAGTTCAATTGGGAAGCTGCAAAAGAAGATCTTGTGTATCTTTGTATATAGATATCTATTCAACCACTCTTCCATTGACAAGTGTAGTTTCCTTTTTACTTGCACCGTGAACTCATGAATCTTTTGGTCCAACCAATTTTCAATTTCTTTCTTGCTCAGGTTCCACTGATGCAACATCACACATCTCTTTAAAGCAGATCATGGTCCCGACAACAAAAAAGTTTGTTGGATTAGGGGGTCCTAACCCAAGTTTGGACTTAGTTTTTCCAACCAAAAAAACCCTACACTATTGGACCTTTTTGCAACAACCCGTGTAGCACAGGTTGTAGTCTCACTCGCAGTAGTATGGGGGGATGCAAGAACCAAGTTTCTACATCTAGAGACTAGTGTGATGTCTTCCAGTGCCTTAGATCTGGCTTTGTGTAGATCAATAGGCTTCTAGGGCTCGTTACTCTAACTCTATTAAAATGGCTTTCAAACCTTCATGAAGGTCAACGATTAGTCCTTGCGGACCTCTAACAATAAATTTACCTACTTATGCACATCAGAAAACAATCCTAAATTGGAGTTTATGAAGATCTACTCAATTCATCAGAAAACATATGAGAAATCACCAAAAACTTTGTGGAAGTGTCTAAACATTCATTGTGTACATTATTACGATAGATTCAAGATAACCGCGTAGCATTCAATCAGTATTTCATAAAACATGTCATTCATTAGCAACATATAATATTGACATATATAAACATAAATACTCAATAATTCTTCAGAAAGATGTCTTTATTGATCTCCAATTCACTGATTAGAGACTCAAACTTCCCTACGCACATAGTTGTAGGGGTCTGCACACTCAGCTGCAAACTCTACCTAGGCCTCTGTGCACTCAATAGCGGAGCCTTGCTTTCTCTACCTAAGCACATGAAGTAGAGCCTTCCTACCTTAGCTCCTACCCAAGACTCTTCAATGAACCCAATTCTCTATATTAGTTCCATGCTATCTCCTTAGACTCACTAAGACTCGACTATGTATAGAATTTTCCATACAATGACATGGTCTGCGGACCATGGGTGAATCTCAAAATCGACTCAAATATTTACTTGAAATAAGGGGCTAAGCCCCTTTGACTCTTATTTATCTACGTGCTTTGCATCCACAAATCATGAAAACTTTACACCTTTTTACAAAATTTGCTACAAAAAATTATTAATTAATTCCTTTTTTCCCCTAGGGACCCCATCCCAACACCTTATTAGGTTCTAATTCAGAGTTAGAACCTGCACATGATTTGGAAGCCTTTAGCTTGTCCATCAGTGACTGCTTGGCCCGACACTCACTTGTATTGTGAGTGGAGCTCTTACCGAACTCACACCATTTTCCCATGTCGTTCTTTGCCTTTGTGGTGTTGTTATTTGCTTGCGGCTTTGGCAGGTTTTCCTGGGTAGTCCCGCCTTGAATTTGTCCTTTGTTTTGTGGTTTGGGGGCACCTTTTTCTTGATTTGGATTTGTAGATCCAAAGTCCCATTTATTCTATTTAAAATTTTGCTCAATATTGATAGTGTACCAATACATTGTGCTAAGAGAGGAAATGTCCAGGAAATCCATCTCATCCTAGATGCACTGTTAAGTAATTTACCCAAGAACACAAATTAATTACGGAGAATTACTGAGAGGAACAAACATAAAAATAACCAGCAACAACCATAAACACATAAACACACATGTTTATTTAAGAAAACCCCTTATCTGGGGAAAAACCCAACCTAATGATATCTCATTAGCATTGGCCAAAACCTTGGCCAATCTGACCAAGTGAGCCTTCACTGCTCACCTCTGGGCCTTTCTTTACATTGAAGTCCTTCCAGCCTTTTATAAGCTCCATTACATATAATACCATGGGAAAAGTACTATGGGTGCACAATACCATGTGCCTCAAAACTATCACTGTTTAACCTAGTCAACTTTGACTCTATCCGGAGTGAAGTTTACCTGAACATTCCCCCCCTTAAACTCGACTTGGGGTTCCTCGACTAACTCTAGGAAAACTTCCTAAGTGAGACAACCCCTCTCACTCTAGCCCTTACCCCCCCTCAAAGTTTTTACCTGGGGTATTATTAACCTGACATCCCCCTATCACCTAGTTCTAGCCCAAACTTTATCGGTGATTACCCAGGGGCACACATGCCTTACCAGGTCTTACAATAGTATGCCCATTTACATGCAATAATTTTGACTTCATTAATTTTTTTTTTTTTTTTTGCTATTCCAACCCGTCTTCTCTCAATTTTATTTGCTCAAAAAATTCTATCAAACTGCTTGATGGAAGCATCTTTCATTAGGTCATCACTGCCTCTCTCCAATTTAGCTGAGGAACAAGATCAACATTGGTAACATCAATTCCAGGCCTGTATACATTTTCCTGCTTCATCGCCTCGGCCTCTTGCTTCACTTGGGCGTTAGAAGGTCAAATCCCAACATCCTTGTTAGCTTGCCTCTACGAGTTATTGAAATAGGCAGGAATAGAAATTATGACGTTCTTCACTTGTCATTACCTCGATGCTTCCGTAGGCTTGCAGATCCAACCTTTGATAAATTGGATCATAACAAACTCCAATAATTATCTCGATCCCTAACAAGGAAAAATCACTGGAGAATGCAATCAAACTTGATCTCTTTGGGAAATAAATTAAATACCATAATAGCACAAATATATTTCAGGCAAATATGTTTCCCTTTTGGCACCCATGAACCAGCAACACTAGATTATGTGTCAACTTCCCCCTTGATAAAATGTGTACCATTTTCAAAATAAATCACAGTGAATTGAGTTGGTCTTCAGAAGTCAATCCCACTAGATAATTTAGCTCCTACGAGGATCTAGTTTTTCCATAGTTTTGGTAGAAATCATTTCATTTCTTTGGAACACTTTCTTTTGCACCAATCACACAATATGCGCACTCAACGCACACAGGTACCCAACATCTTATTTTCCCTCAGTCGATCCACAAATTGCAATATACAACTCTCAACCCAATTTGGACTAGCCACAACGACTACAACATCTCACACATTCAGCATTGGCATAGTGGCCTATCTGAGCATTTGCAGAACCTTGTTCTGGCTGCATTTAGATTAGGTTTTGAAGCCAAAAATAAATCCTTCGCTGCATAGGTGTACATTCGAATTCCAAACCCTTAACCATGGCTCTGATACCAATTGTTAAGTAATTTACCTGAGAACACAAATTAATTACGGAGAATTAATGAGAGGAACAAATATAAAAATAACCAGCCACAACCATAAACACAGAAACACACGTTTACCCGGGAAAACTCTAAATCCGGGGAAAAACCAAACCTAATGATATCTCATTAGCATTGGCCAAAACCTTGGCCAATCCGACCAAGTGAGCCTTCACCGCTCACCTCCAGGCCTTGCTTTACAATGAAGTCCTTCTAGCCTTTTATAAGCTCCATTACATATAATACCACAGGAAAACTACTATGGGTGCACAATACCATGTGCCTCCAAACCATCACTGTTTAACCTGGTCAACTTTGACTCTATCCCAAGTCGAGTTTACCTAACATGTACTTATGTAGACAACCACGGTACTTGAGCACCAAATGCCGCTCAGTATCCTTGATACCTAGATTTGTGTAGAGGGTATGGAAAATATTTTTGAACTCTGGTACATCTTGGTCCCTTCCTCATCATAGCGTGGTCCACTTGATGTATTTTTCTTCATAGCTCCTGATAGGGTAATTTTGTTCCTTGATAGCATTTCAGAAAGAATTCCAAGTCAGTTCGGTTGAAAACAATGAGGGTTCACTCTCGTCCTTTTGTTCACAGTAGGTTTCTCACCAGTCCTTGACGTGTGGGGCTACTTTGAGAAGTGAAATAATAATATTTTGTCGATTGGAAAAGTCATGAATTGAAAAATATCCTTCCAATAGATTTAACCATTTATCTACAACATCTACATGTATCAAGCCTTCGAATATGGGAATATTGAAGTTAACTTGTACCTTAAAAGGAGTGGGGCCTCCAAAGTGGTTGCTGGATGAAGATGCATCACTTGTGCGTAGCTGTTGAAGGATCTCAGCAAAGTTATCCATCATTGTGTCCCCTTTTCGCTTGAGGGCTTCCTTGAGAAACATTTTGAAAGGATCTCCTGCCCCCTCATCTTTATTTTCTTCCGACATGGGAGGTCGTCTGGTTTTACGAGGCTAATCTTGCAATGGTTCAACCAAATCAAGCCTTAACTCCTTATAGCATGACCTCATTGGGGACATGCAAATAAAAACAGAGAAAGAGCAGACCACTCTGAAACCAATGATCCAAACTTAAACATGAATGCAACAACTTACAAATATAATAATAAACACAAAAATGCAGTAGAAAAACACTTCATTTCATTAATATAAAAATACTGAACTATGCTTACAAACATAATGGAAATAAGATAGCTCGGGTGATGGTAGCTTATCTTAGAGAAGAGATGTTGTGGCTACATGCCTCTGAACTGTGTTAGAATGAGGCTCAAGGGCCTATTTACTATTGGAAAACATGATAAAACCCTAAACAACCAAAAGCATAACTCCAGGAGATGTAACACCAATAGTTTGTGGGCCCTGTTGAGGTTAATTGGGCAACCAACGTCTTGGGGTTGTAATTAGTCATATTATCTCCATTTGGCGCATACGATACCTTGTTGGAAAGGTCTCGCTGAGTACTATAGGTTTCATTACAAGTTGTTGCTGATGGCGACGGGGCCTGCCATGGACTCAAAAAAATTCCGTTTAGGGGGTCAAAACTGCTTCTCAGTTTAGGACCCGAAAAACCGCTAAAAGTAGTAAATGTTGAAATGAACAAGGAAACATATGAAACTAACTGGGGGGCTATGTGGAATTGGTGGGTGGCCCTCAATATCCACCTTGATCAGTGGCATACTTGGATTTTTTGAGCAAGAAGGCAAATTAAGAGTAGGAAAGCACAAGAGGACATCG
This sequence comes from Pinus taeda, assembly GCA_000404065.3. NCBI lineage: Eukaryota > Viridiplantae > Streptophyta > Pinopsida > Pinales > Pinaceae > Pinus > Pinus taeda. Next base: position 135,496 of record APFE030616228.1, on the reverse strand, counting down.
AGATCAACAACTACAACAGGTTTTTCTTGTAGGTATCAAGTTGCATGTATGCTTTCCTCACTAGTTTTTGCATGCATGACATATGCATGTGGTTTATTGGTAATGATCTATCACTGGCATGGAGGATTGCCTGAATTGATAGTGGATTTTACTAGCCTTCCCATTTCTTGGATAGCCATGGCATTGTGGGTTCATTTCGTTGTTTTTCTGCTTGGTTCTCATGTTTCCTTTTGCTTGGGTTGAGTTATTAGTTCCTCGAAGCCCTGGTTGCACAAACACTCTGGAAGCCTTGTATCAACTTGGGTTGAGTTACTAGTCCTAGAAGCCTTGGTTAGAAAAATTCTCTAGAAACCCTTGGTGGGTTGAGTTACTAGTCCTGGAAGCTGTGGTTTGACAAACACTCTGGAAGCTCGAATAAGTTGTGGGTTGAGTTACTAGTCATGGAACCCTTGGTTGGAACAGACACTTTGGAGACTTGGAAGGCTTGGTTAGATACCAATCTCATGATCATTTTGTGATGTTCGATCGTGAGGTAGAAACATTGTTTGATGGGTTGAGGTGGTTGGCCTTTGGAAGCCCTGGATGGTTTTCTATTGATGTGTTCTATGCGATCCCTCATTCATGCTTGGAATATGGTATGGGGGTGAATGGCTGAAAAGAGATTTGGCTCATCCATTCTATGGTCGGGTGGAACGTGGTAGTCCCATCCCAGGTTTAGATTTTGCATCATCAATATGAGGTTATTTATCCTTTTATTTCTATGAGTATTATACTGGGTTATATGTGGATCATATGGCTGTGATTTCCTTGGTATTTCTACTACTATTATGCTGGTTATGTATATGTTTCAAAACAGTATATATGTATGGATCTCATCATGTTTTTAATTGTAAATGAATGAATAATGTATCTATGTCATAATGGATAAAACTATAAACGTGTTGAGACATCAATGCTTCTTAGCGATTCTTAGCTGAGTATGAGACCCCTATTCTTAGATATGTTATTTACACCTGTAGATTACATATTTGTGATATGTTTGATGAAATGCCTATCATGGCTAGTAGGGGTCTAGTCAAGGGATTTTTTAATTAATTTCACTTGTGTCATCGTTTCCTGGTTATCTTTCTATTCTGAAGGTTTCATTCAATTCTGGGCATTGACCTTGGCTCTGGTCCTAAAAAAGCTGCTCAAATCCTGGGGATGCTAACACAACACTGAGAAAGATAGTCCCTGGACGTTGGCATGCTTTTTCATGAGAGTGTCCAGAGTCTCTTGGACACTCTTAGGCCCATATCATGGGAGCTTCCAGGGGTCAAGTGGTATAAAACCTCAATGGAGCCAAGGACTAGTTACCAGAAAGGCTGGAATGGTTCTTAGGAAACCTATTGCTGATGTTGAAGGTTTGTATGGTGTGTTTCCACCGGTTCCGCTTTCTTAAAGTGACTTAGGAGGTAAAATAATATCATAGTAACTTCTCGTCACATGTTTACCCCTGTTGGCTAGTTACTTGGATAGATGTGGGAGGAGGGTTTTACATTCAGTCTTGACCCTCCTATGATCCACACCTGACAGGGTAGAGGTGAGCTTCTAGATTCCCTTTTTTCTTTGGTAAGCGATCCAACATGACTATGGGGTGGGTGCCTGGGTAGTTGCTTGGAGGATAACTGGAGAACTGACGTAGCATGACTATGGAGTTGGTACCTTAACAAATAGTCTGGAAGGTGCCTAGAGCATTGGACCAACCACTATGGGTTGGGACTTTAGTTGTGGAGAACATTCTATTGCCTAGATGCTTGCTTGGATAGGAAATTGACCCCATGTGTTTACAAGGAAAGAGGAAACCATGAAACCAAGATAATTTTAAGCTTCTCATGATTTGAGCTGACTTGATGATATGTTTTAGTTTATGATGATTTGATTTATGCACTAACTTGGTTTGTTTTAAGAATTATGTAAAATTTCAAGTTCACTGTAAAGATAAAATGCTGATAAGGTAAAACTTACATTCATTACATTTTTCCTTATGACGAGTCTTATGGAATCTGTAAACCTATGATGCAACAATAAACATGAGATTTCTCACTTCAGATGAATAAAGTTGGCCACAAGATGGAATAATAATAATGGGCAAAATCCAAAGATTTATGGAACAAGGCCATTGGGGCACACTAACATTAATGGTGCTAAATCATTTCCATAAAGCATGCTATGACCAATATGATAGTTTTGAGGTGGGGATATGCCTTGATTTTGAGACCTCTATGATGCAAGGAAGCAGGGAAGGGGGGTTGACCAAATTTCCCATGGGACAAGGAAGAAAATAAGGGAAGGTTAGAAAATAAATTGGTTTTTGGTCATAAGCATAACTGAATGGAATCAAAAGAAATTTGGGAGTGTTCCTAGAAACAGTGAGTTAGGAATTTTTTGTTGAAGGAACAAGGAGTGCAAGAATAGTAGTGCTAGACATTGGGGGCAAGAAACACTCAAATACATTGGTTTTTGGTCATAAACATAATTGAATGGAATCAGAAGCAAATTGGGAGTGTTCTTGGAAACAATGAGTCAGGAATTGTTCATTGAAGGAAAAAGGAGCGCAAGAATAGTAGTGCTGGACATTGGGGGCAAGCAACACTCCAAAGAAATGGAAAAAATCAAAGTTGGATTAAATATATCAAGCACTAGAATACTACAAAAAGGGGCCATTAGAAAATGGCTGAATTTATAAAGTGATATTTACTGAGTGGCGAAGTAAGCCATGATGCATATAATATGTGATGTAAAAGCTAAAGTGAGATGTATCTCTCTCTCTCTCTCTATATATATATATATACACACACATGCACACACACATCTATATATAAAGCTCCATATTAGTTGTGTTTGGTCTTTTAAGTAGGCCATTGGAAAATGGCTGAACTTATAAAGTGATATTTACCAAGTGGTGAAGTAAGCCATGATGCATATAATATGTGATGTAAAAGCTAAGTAGATTTATCTCTCTCTCTCTCTCTCTTCTTCTCATCTTATATATATATATATATATATATATATATATATAATCTATATATAATATAATAATATATTAGTATATATATATATATATATATAATATAAAGATCTCACTCAGTTGTGTTGGACTTTAAGAAATCTTTTTGGTTTCGTTGTATAGGTATAACAAATAATAAGTACGCGTGGTAATGAGCCAAGTGGAGAGTTTGTAATATCCCAGTTACATTTTCCATTATTATAAATATTATAACCTTAATCAAATTAAATGAGTTGATTTGGGGACACAAATTCCAAAGATGAGGAGAACTGCTTAGATGGGGACTATTTTGGTGGCAACCATGGAAGCTGACAGGTGGCTATATGGTGATTGGCCTGAAAGATTCTAGTAGGTGGTCACAAATAGACCAAGGATGACCAAGTAAAATCAACAATAAATTAGAAAGGGAGGGAAACTAGCATAATTTCACGAGATAAAGAGAGATTGTCAAGTCGAACAAAAATGAGGAAGGATTGAGTGAGGGAGGGCAGCACCATGTTATGCTTAGAGGAGAAATTGGGACCTTTAGACCAAAAGAGTGGTTGCACAAGAATTCTTGTTCATGTTTCATTGGTCGATGATTCAAGGAGAATGGTTTTTTCTCTCAACCTTTAACTTGCACTACATCTTGATTTGTTCTATGTTTTTGAGATAGGGATATGCCTTGATTTTGAGACCCCTATGATGCAAGGAAGCATGGAAGGGGGGTGACTGAATTTCCCATGGGAAAAAGGAAGAAAATAAGGGAAGGTTGGAAAATAAATTGGTTTTTGGTCATAAGCATAATTGAATGGAATCAGAAGAAAATTGGGAGTGTTCCTCGAAACAGTGAGTTGGGAATTGTTTGTTGAAGGAACAAGGAGCACAAGAATAGTAGTGCCGTAAATTGGGGGCAAGCATGGAAACTTTTAGGGGCGAATTTTCGCCCTTGGGCTAATTAAGAGGTTTTATATTTTTATTGGGTGAATATTTTGTATCATAGTACATTGTTACAAATCGCCTCAAATTTATTTTATAAAAAAATTAGGCATGGAGGTTAGCCCATCTTATTTTAAGGGAGAGGGTAAAAAAAGTAAATTTAGCCCTTGAAATTAGGAGTTACAA
>APFE030616228.1:106556-130907 GCA_000404065.3 Pinus taeda | reverse complement strand
TTAAAAATTACTAATAGTAGATTTTAAGCTCCAAGTTTATGATAACCCATGGTATTGACCCATGGTAATACCATGGTATTCATGTGAGCATAGACTATTTAAAGGGGAAATTCTATCAGCTTATATCCATCTTAATTCTGGGTCTACCACGTGCTAGGAGGGATAAATAGATTTCATCCCTTTAAGAGTGGTAGATATGGAGTTAAGATGGATATAGGTTGGTTTTTATGATAATGAAGATATTAAATAGACTTAGGAAATTATATTGTAAAAAAAATCGTAAGGTGAATGGTTAAAGCTACATTTTGTCACTTCAAAAAATTTAGTAAAAAATACCGATATCTCCATTAATATTGGTTTTTATGATTTAACAAAAAAAATCAAAACAATGAAATATTAACTCTTTTTGCATCATGCTCATAGAAGAGAGATAGTCGTTTCCCATATTTTCCACCATTTTTCAAACATTCTCAATATGATATCTTCATGAAAAAGTTAAGGTACTGATATATGCTGGTTTGTACAACCTTTCATCTTCTCTGCTATTCTTATTTTGTCGTAATGATCTGTAGGGGTTGGGTCACTGCACCATATTGTCCTAAAAGGCTAATATTGTGCACCAAAAAGGAAATTAATCCACATGTTACAACACTGCTAAAAATGGTATGAAGGTAGTGAATTATGCTAATAAGAAATTTAGATTGGGAGAGACGTACTTAAATTAGAATAATAATAAATCTACATTTATATATTTATATATTGATTGGAAGGCTTCTGGCAACTGTCACTTCTTTCCATTAGATCCCTTTCAGGCCTTTGGGATACCTACTACTTCATTATATTATATAGTTGGGGCTTGCTACTTGTTGGCGTGTTGGGGTAAACAAACTTGATGTGTTTTTTTGTTTTTTTTATTTTTTTTTTTTTTTTTTTTATCTCGCAGTTGGAGTCTATGGAATAAAAAAGAAATTTGATAGCTTGGCAAAAGTGGTAGCTTGACAAAAGTGGTAGAGAAAACATTAATCTCTCCCACCATGACAAAAATGGCCGCTAAAACATGCAACATTGTTTGTAGGAAGTGAAAATTATGTTTCTTTTTTCCAAACATGTATGTTAGTATATTACTGTTTAATGAATATGTTTATTATTATCATATATGGTTTCATACTTTAACAAAACATTCGCTAAGACTTCATAATGTTTTATTATTCAGTGAAAGATTTACCAAGATCTTACAAGATTGTATAATTCAGTGAAAGATTCACCATGACTTTACAAGATAATATAATCTGGTGAGAGATTCGCCAAAAAAAATATATATACATATTATATTAGTGATAAAATCGTCTCCCATTTTTGCTATGTATCATGGGGATTTGCCCATTTATTGTACATATAAATTTATGGTGGTTCTTAAAATTTTACCTGGGGGAAAGCAACACTCCAATAAATTGGTTTTTTGTCATTCTAATAACTGAATGGAATTAGAAGAGAATTGGGAGTGTTCCTGGAAAAAATGAGTCAGGAATTGTTCACTGAAGGAATAAGGAGTGCAAGAATAGTATTGCTGGACATTGGGGGCAAGAAACACTCCAAAGAAATGGAAAAAATCCAAGTTGGATTGAATATATCAAGTACTAGAAGACTACAAAAAGGGGCCATTGGAAAATGGCGGAATTTATAAAGTGAGATGTATCTCTCTCTCTCTATACACACACACACACACACACACACACACACACACACACATCTATATATAAAGCTCCATCTCAATTGTGTTTGGACTTTTAAGCATATCTTTTTTGTTTGTGTTGTATAGGTGTCATCGATCACTAAGTATGTTGTTCCACCAAGGGGGAGAGGTTTGTAATATCCCAGTTGCATTTTCCATTATTATAAATATTATAACCTTAATCAAATTAAATGAGTTGATTTGGGGACACAAATTCCAAAGCTGAGGAAAACTGCTTAGATGGGGACTATTTTGGTGGTAACGATGGAAGCTGACAGGTGGCTATATGGTGATTGGCCTACAATATTCTAGTAGGTGGCCACAAATAGACCAAGGTTGACCAAGTAAAATCAACAAAAAAATCACAAAGAGAGGGGAAAACTGGCATAATTTCATGGGCTAAAGAGAGATTTTCAAGGCTATCAAAAATGAGGAAGGATTGAGTGAGAGAGGGTGGAACCATGTTATGCTTAGAGGAGAAATTGGACCCTTCAGACCAAAGGAGCAGTTGCACAAGAATCCTTGACCACGTTTCATTGGTCTATGATTCACAGAGAGTGTGGTTTTTTCTCTAAACCTTCAATTTGCACTACATCTTGATTTGTTCTATGTTTTTGAGATCTCCCTGTTGTTGTTCTACCTCTTCATTCCTTATTAGTACTACATCTCAAGTCACAAGAAACCTATGAAATTACTCTCTCATTTTGATTTCCATATCACAAGCAATTTGTGAGCATTATCCTATTGGATCCTCATTGTCCACGACTTGAAAATAGTGCCCTTTCCTCTTTATGTTTGAACCCCTATCTTTCAATTCCCTATGTGTATTTTTCTTGGGCCCTATTTTCTCAGAATGATTCTATGCTTTCACATGCTTTGGGTTGTGAGAAGAGGCAGGTTACAAGCCATGTCCAAGCCCATAATTATTTTCTCTATCACAGATATTGAGTGGGATCTCTGTGATTTGGAAACACTCCTCTCAACCTAGTTTTTCCTCCTAGAGTTTTCATTCCTATGTTCAGAGTCCTCAACCATGTAAGCTTAGCTAGGGGTTTGGATGTGTGCTAAGTTGGTTTATGGTAGGAAACAATTTAATACAATGACACCCTCAATGAATTAAATATAAATACAAAGGGTCTTGATTCTTCTGATTGGAGGAACATTCTCCTTATACACATGTGGAGCTGGGAGGATCAAAGCTTGAAATATTGGGCATGACTATCACTAGGCAATACATATTTATATGGAGGGTGGAAGGGGTTGTCCCTTTAAAGACTCTATTCTAGCCAAGAAATCCATAAGCAACTCCCTCATTCATGCCCTAGAATCTGACTCGGGGGTTATTGGGCTACAAGAAAAACCACCATGCAACCCAATCTAAGGTTGGGTGGAGAGTCATAGTCCTTGACTTAGTTTCTCTGATATAATCTAAGAAGAAGCAATATGTGTGCTAGTTGCTAGCGGTTCCAACTATCAAGTAGTATCCTCCTTCTAGTTGGAGGTTTTAAGCCTAATTTAACAATCAATAAAAATTCATAAAAAATATGACAATATATGTGCAAGGGTCAGATATTAGTTGCTTAAACTAATTGTTCAACTTCCCTTCAAGTAATATGTTTTTTTGGTCTAAGAGGTAGGTGCTCCATAGGACAACAAACCATTCAACATTAGTCGACAATGATAAGAAAAACTCTGGTCCAAGGTAAGAAACCTCTATATCTATTACTTTATATCATAATGCATTGGTCTCTTTATGTGTTGTTTGTTTTATCTCGAGTGTTATATCTCTGTTTCATCCCGTTTTGCATTATCATATGAGAATGCATACATGTCTATATGGCAATTCTATACTAGATCCTACATTGTATTTTGGTTCAAATTATTAAGAGGCAAGAAATGTTAGCATGGATTTGGTTGCATTCTCTAAGAGAATTCCCCATTCTATAACATTCAAGTGGTTTTTCTTTTGTGAATGCAAATTGAGTTTAGTTCCTTTAATGACATTTCACTGTAATCCTAATGTGCAAGTTGATGTTATCTATCTAGACCTTTTATTCCTTAAGGTCTTGACTACTATGTAGTAGTAATCTAGTTGTTAAAATATTATTTGATAGTGAGTTCTTCTTTTATTCCATTATATCTTCATCTTGATCCTTCACTGATGGTTCATCTAAGCTTTATTCTGAGCAACAAAAGGAGATAGAGGGTCTGTCCAAACTCAAGATCCTAGATATCATGAAGTATTTGGTGAATTTGAGTGCAGATAGGAAGCCTCAAATTTACAGTTCATTTTCACCCAATTATTTTCCTTAATTAGCAATATTTCAACACAATTTATTCTTCCAATTATCAAGAGTAATTGTAGATAGAACCGTAAATACAATAGATAGTAGAAGAAAATCAAGAGCAATAAAAGACACAAGGATTTGGTTAAAGTCTAGGGAAATGCCCATAATGGGGAAAACCTTTTGAAATTGTTATTCTTATTAGATTGTCATAAAATGTTCAACAATGAGAGTACAATATTCCAATTCACCAATCAAAATATTATCTAAAAAATCCAACCCAATAGTATCCAAGAGATGGGCCGAATAGACAAAACTGATCAAAGTTAACCTCTCCAAGCCTATAATCAGCGATCAAAGTCTATGGTCAACAATCACAAGTATATTAGGTCACAATCGCATGAAGCTAGTTACCATGAGAGTGAATGTAACTTACCACCCACAGGGAGCACCCTATCATGCAATCGTCTACAACCGAGAATTACATGTTCCAACCTTGCGGCTATAGATCAAATTTCCTTCTTCACATGTGTGAGCTTGGACCCTACAATTTTGGACCTGTACGAACCAATTTCATGAACTAACCTCAGACTTGTGCAAGAAAAAAAACCAAAGAAGAGAGAAGAAGATGCTTGTTGATGATGTCCAAATGAGTTTCACTTGACTTGTATTTATATGCTTCCAAGGGTGTCCAATTTCTCTTTAACGTTGACCTAGATTTTTGTGCACATGTGGGTTTCCTCCTTAAAATTAATTTTTTCCTTAACCAAATTAAATTATTCCAAGGGCTAGGAGGGGTCTCTCTTGATGAGGAATATTGTCTAAAGTAGTGAATTTGTCCATGAGCTTCCAAATTAACACTCCCTCTCAACTAGGGAGAAATTTCTGACTACATCATATGTCCTATGTCATCTCAGTTCATTGTTGCTCATATCTTCTCAACTCGATCTCTGATGAACACTCTTGAATATAAAATAGGAATAATTTGATATTAGAGGGGAGCTCAAACTAACACCCTATATCCTTTGTGGAGCCTATGATACCACCTGGAATGGCTAGCAGGGAGCTAATGCTACTACCCATGAATCATCACCATTAGGGAGCTTATGCTACTACCTGGAATCACTAGCAGGAAGCTAATTCTACTACCTAAGAGTCATCGTCATTAGGGAGCTTATGCTACTACCCAAGAATCATAGATAATAGGAGGGATGCCACTTACATTATGAGATAAGGATCACTTACTGTTTGGTGATAATAAGAGCGACACCACTTACCATAAATGGTAAGGATTGCGCCTATCCTTTTATTTGTTGATCTTCCAAACATGACCGTAAAGAGTAAAGTGGTAGAACACCTACATCTCTAGCTTGAGTAGGATTCCACTTAAGATAAAATGTAAGGATCACACCTAACTCAAGAAACCAACACCCATTGTCTAAATAGGTGGGAAACTAAATACCAATTGGAGTATACTCAACAGGGGATGAGTTGGCTCAACCCTAGGAGCTTTCTTGCTCAATTCCTCACCTTGGGAGATCAAACAGGGGAGGAAGATGATAGCTCTATGGCTTGGATTATCCGGGACCCTTACTTGAGAGGGTCACATCCATCATTCCAAGCTACTCTCTAAAGACCAATAACTCCCCTTTCAATAAAGCCCTGGTGAGTATATCTTCTATCTACTCATTGGTCAAAATATGATGGAGTCTCACAGCTCCTCTTTGTAGCATGTCTCAAATGTAGTGATATCTAATCTCAATATGCTTAGACTTGTCATGAAATACATGATTCTCTTCCAAATGGACCCCACTCTTGTTATCGCAATATATGACTTTCATATCCCAAACCCGCTCAAATAACTCTCCAAAGAGCTTCCTCAACCAGACTGCCTCACAACTACCCATGCTAGCAGCAATATATTCTATCTCGGTCATGCCTAAAGCCACAAAATTTTGTTTCCTTCTCATCTAAGATATCATTGCAGACTCCAAACTAAAGCAACACCATAATGTGCTTTTTCTATCGATAATATTTCCAACACAATCAACATTTTTGTAACCATGAAGCCGCACATCTTTGACAGAGTATGTCAAAGCAAGGTTAATAATCCCATGCAAATATATCAGTACGTGTTTGGTAGAAACCCAATGTGCATGAAGGGTATTAGTCATGATTTAACTCAAAGTGTTTAGTGAAAAACATATGTCTGGACAGGTGTTAATTAGGAACATCGATGCCCCAATATACTATTGATACTTAGAGAGATCTGTTAAGATAGATCCAACAATGTCTCCACATAACTTCTTGAAATTCATCTCCAACAATGTAGTGAGGGACTTGGATTCAGTCATTCCAAATCTTTCCAAGAGCTTCACAACATACTTTCCTTGATAAAGGAAAATCTCTCCAAGTCTCTGCCAAACCTCTAATTCCAAAAATAAATGCATCACAGCAAGATCCTTCATTTTGAATTCAGAGTCCAACTCCCTCTTACACTTAAGCATCAAGGGTTCACTACTTGTCAAGAATATATCGTCAACATATAAAACTAAAATCAAAGGCATACCTTGGACCACTTTGAAGTAGAGGTTCAGATAAACTCTACTTCTTGTAAATCCAAGCTTCACCAGGTAATTGTCAATACATGCATACTAGGTGTTGGGAGGTTGCTTCAAACCATATAATGCTTTCTTCAACCTGAAAATGTGAGTCTTCCTTTCCTTCACTTCAAATCCCTAAGGCTGCTCAACATACACTTCTTCCTATAGTATTCCATGAAGAAATGCCATCTTTATGTCCGTATGGTGAAGTGTCCATCCTTGAATAGCAGCAAGGGAAAAAAATTGATCTAATAGTAGCTTAGTAGACAACGGGAGAAAATATATCATCAAAGTATTCTCTCTATTTAAGGGAGAAACCTTAGACCATGAACCTTTCTTTTTACTTCTCAATGCTTCCATCAACTCCATTCTTGATTTTATATATCCATTTTTAACTTACGACAAACTTTCCCTTACGTCTCAGTACAACATCCCATACATCATTTTTCATAATTAATTCATATTATTTGGCCATGGAATCCTTCTAAACTTGTACTTTCACAACTTCTTCAAAGGTAGAAGGCTTATCCTAGATCATAGTGCTCATAGCTACAACATATTCTTGGTAGTGACATGGATTTTTGCTTTCTCTAAAGGTCCTTTTGGTAGGGACATATCTCTCTACATCTTATAAAGTATCACGAAGCCATAATGGTCTCTTCCTGGGATCACTTGGAGGAGGATCCACGGGGTCCATAGGTTCCATTAGATCATCAACAATATCCTTCTCAGATTTCGGCAAATAAGGGCCATCGAGAATGTCCATATCATCACCTTTCTTCTCAGTGGAAGGAGAAGGAAGGTCCCTTGCTTTTCCAAGGGAAACATCTTCACTGAAAGTTACATCCCTTCTAAAATCAATCTTCCTTTGACCAAATATGAATATTCTAAAAGCTTTAGAATTTTCATAGTAACCAACAAATGTACCTTTCTTTCTGATGGCTTCCAACTTGTTCCTCTTGTCCTTCAACACATGGAAATATACAAGGAAACCAAATATTTTGAGATGTCTAATGTTAGGATTCACACCCGTGGATACTTCATTGAGGGTCTTGTTGTCTAATGCTTGATGAGGTACCTCATTTTTAACATATATCATTGTATTTGTAGCTTCTCCCCAAAGGAATTTTGACAACTTTTGATCATGGAGCAAGGCTCGAGCAACTTCTATGATGGACTCATTGTTTCTTTTGGCCACTCAATTTTTCTCGATATTATAAGTTATAATATTTTTCTTCTTGATTCCACCCTGCTTGCAAAAGTCAATGAATTCATTTGAAATGTACTCTCCACCATTGTCAAACCTAAAGACCTTAATCTTCTTCCTTGTTTGATTTTCTATCAATGCCTTGAAGTCCTTGAACATATAAATTATTGGGTTTATCATTTTTCTCAGATATTTGATATTTTGTGTTCATGTAAATCTTATGTACTTGAGTTTCACTTAGTTTCTATGAATTGTGGAAATGAATATTCTTGATAATTTGGAGTATCATGTTCAATTTTTTTCAAACAGTTTCATATTGCCCACAACATCTTAACATACTGGAAATTTCGTATGTTAACTGTAATAACATGCAAACATAAAGATAACAAAATATGATATAATCCAAAAGAAGCTATAAAATAGTGCATGGTAGTGAAAAGAAATTACATGCAATTTCTTTGTGAATACATAAGTATCTTATAAAGGGACCACAAGGCCCAAATTCTCTAAGTGGGTGCTGAAATCTTATGGGAGAATATAGAAAGTAAATGTATCTCAATAATGGAAAGTATGATAAATTATTATCAGTTGTTTGCTCTTGTATTAGTTTCCTTCCACATTATGCATCCTTTATTATGTGGTCAGTTGTAGTTCTAGCCCTCCTTCAAAAATCTTCATTGGGAACTAGTTCTAATACACATTTTTAATTGGTCTAAATTAGAAAATTCCCTAATTATCTCAAATCTTATTTTAAATGTGAAATTTAGCTATATTCTAGCAAGAGATGTGGTTGCAAAGCCATGGTACATGGGTGAAGGTGTTAGGAGAAAATTTGTTAATTTTAGTGTGCCACAAGCTTTAGGCAAATTATAAGATATGAATTTTATATTTTCCTTTTTGTTAATATTTTTTCCATGGTACCCTTGAATACATATATTTTTATTTCTTGTAAAATGCTTAGAAGGTTCTCTGTTGAATTGTATTGCTCAATTTTCTAATGTCTGCCTTTTGTTTTTGGGGCAACTCTGTAGCCCATTGAGGAGCCTTGTCTTGGTTGGTATTTTGTTGGCTATGAACATTCAAAGTTTACTTCATTTTTAATCTTTAATTCTTGTCCTTAATTTCTTAGGTCTAAATATGAGGTTTTGCCTTTGTTTCCTCCAAACTTGTACTTAAAAATTTATAATGTGCCTTAACCAAGTGAAATATTGGGGGCTGTGAGGAGGGTTGACCATTGCTATCTCATCAACTCTTTCACTCACTTAAGTCTAGTCATTTTTGAGTAAGGGGGGCACCCTATAAAGGTATGGTTTTGATGTGTGATTTAGAATAGGATGGGTAGTGGAATATACCAAGACTAGTTCCTATCCAATTAGGTTATGGAGTTAAGACCACAGAACTAAAGGGTTTAAATATGATGAAAAAGTGTATTTAGTTTACGAAGAAAATGTTCTAAGTAGCCATTTAGATCTTTTAAATATGAAAAAATTTAAAGGTGTATGTAGTTGACTAGCATAAATAGTGAAGTATGAGAAATATTTAGTAGATAGGAATTGCAAAAAGATAAATAAGAGAGACAATGCTAAACTTGTAAAATATAAGCCTTTGATAATTTCAGAAAATAAGTCATTTTTCATGGGGTTCTATGATGGGGCCACTTCCAATTGAGTAGAGACCTAATACACTAAAATACTTGACAAAAAATTAAATATCCTTCTAGCTCTATAAATGTTTCTTACTTGGAAAAACCTTAGCTCCTCATGGTCCCATCAATAATGAGTACCCACTAGCTAATGGGCCTTCTTAAGAGAAGATGACCCTGGAACTTTGATTCTTTGGTTAGCTTAGTATCCCCTTTAGTTAGATAAGGGGGTATATATATATATATATATATATTGTAACACTAGTGTAAAGATGGAAGTCATGGTTGTTTTCAATTATATCAAAGAATATAGACTATTTGTTGCAAAATTGGGCACTGGGTATAATGAGTTTAGTCATGATCGATATATCTCTAGGAAAAATTTCAGTCTCATATTTTATTACTATTTTATCCCTCATTAATGTTGATGGATATTCTCACTCTCCCTTTGGCATATGAAGTGTGTTTCCACGAAATTGCATGGAGAAATTATATCACTAATATAAATGTTTGATATGATTGCTTAATATGTGTTGTATTATTTGGTCAAGCATGGCACCTAGAGGAATCTGATATGACCATGATTGTTTCACATGATGGCATTATGAAAGATATGTGGAGATATTTAGAAGACATCATGACTAGTGTGGAAGAAAAGTTAACTGTCTACTAATGCTATTTAGAATTGACACATTACAAAAAAAACAATGGAAAATTTTATACTCCATTTCCATTACTGCACACTGGGAGTCGTGTTAGTTAAGTAATTGTTGTAGCAGCTCGAACCACCCTCCAAAATTTTGCTTATGATTCGATTCTGGAGTCTTCCTTATTATCCATAGGAGCTAATATTGCACTGATCTAGGTATTCATGCTTCAAATGAGAATTATCTTTTCATTTGTGCTTGTGCTTGATTGTTTTCACACTTAGATGATCTTTCTAAGTCACAAGTTGATCTCCCAACTTGGTCTCACAACAGTTTTAGGCTTGACTCCAGAAAGTACACAATCCTTGAGGGCAAGCAACCTTGATGATGGGAATTGTGTAGTTTTGATTGGAAGTTAGCCTTGAGCTTAGAAACTACAAAATCATGAAAGGAAAACCAACATTGAGCCCAGAAATTGTGTAATCCCTCACTAAGCTCACAAAATGTGCATTGCACTAAGCTAGAAAGATGCTCAGTTCCCTAGAACTGTGAAATCTTTCTCAGAAGTGTGCAGGGAAAGTTTCCTCGAAAAAATAAAAAAATAAAAAAATTAAAAAAGAAAAAAAGAATCCCTAAAAATAGGGATCTATTTTAGTATCCCAAAGGAGGCACTTTCACTAATTTTAGGAAATTTCACCAAGTGTCGCTTTTTTCTCGATTTTAGGCATGCATTTCATAAACCCTAGTTCACACAAATATGTTTAATTGACACCTCTAGAGCTCATTTGCAGATTTGATCTTGGAGTTCTAGCATTCTCAAGGAGATCAAGGAACCTTCGATGCAGTCACCTTCACATTTCCAAGTGAATTTCTTTTTTATCATCTTTTGCCACCTTTTCTGTCACTTTTTGTCATTTTGCTTTTGTGAGTGTTGTTTTACTTATTTATCTTCATAGTTGCTGGAAATTAAACTTGTTTTAAAAGGTAAAAGTGTTGTTTTAAGTTTTAGTTTTCCTTTCACAAGTGTTGCATTGGTTTTACTGTATTGCACCAATGGTTTCCATTGTAGTGACTTTCCTCACATATTTGATTTTCCTTCTGTTTGATTAGTTGCTACACTTTATTTACATGGATTTACTCATAATTATTCATTTTTTCACTCAAATTCACATCATCACTCACTTTTGATCATTTTCCACACTTCCACCCAACAAATATGCACTTTCTTTAGCTAGATCTTACCTTGCCCAGTTGGGCACTACAAAATCTTGACGCTCAAGCCACAAGCTTGGCCTCTGGAACTACGTAGGGTGCAGTACAGACTAGCTCCAACTATGCACTACGCAGTTCCAGGAGCCATCTTGTCACCTTGGCCATTGAGACTGCACAATACACAGTCTCTCCCAGACCACTGCCCAGGCTGAACTGTGCATTGCACAGTTTGAAGCCATAATCTTCAACACTAGATATTGGGACTACGTAGTGCCTAGTTTCTGCATGCATCCAATCCCTCTTGTCAATGAGAATTGCACAATCCTCCCGATCAGATGTTTGGTTTGTTGCTTGAACATGCCTTGTAAGTAATTTGCTAAATACTAATGTTTCCTTGCCATGAGTATCTTTTCTGTCCCATAGGTACAACAATTGTTGAGCACCTCTCCAACAGTCACTGTTACCATGGAACCTAAGAGATTTTCTTCAAATGAAACCATTGAAAGTAGTACTCGAGAAGAACTTGAGAAAGCACCAATAAAATTTCCAGTATATGCAGATACTCAACTATTTTTATAAAAGGGATAATCGTTGACATGACAATAGGTTAAATATGATTTTACAAAAAAATTTGAGGTAGACTTAGAGGATTGACATGTTTATCTCAGTATTCGACAGTCAGGACTTCACAAGATTGCATGCCAATATCCATCCTTCCCATGTGCAGATGTCATCCATTGGATTGTCTCACATAATGATGAGTAGACCATGACATTGAGTAGTGCCAACAAAAAAATATTGCTACATTCCGGGAAGAATATTTTCAACATGTGTATCACTTGTCCGAGCTAGTGAAGCTCATGGGCTTACTTTTCTATGCCACCCACAACTATGTGAACACAAGAGACATTGTCATAGGCTAGGTGAAAGAGCCATAAAATTTTAGACAGACACCCAACCATGTATACAAGAAAAAATGCCCCATGAAGGCCTCTAGCTCTTGGTTATCTTTCCTAAAGGGTAGGAAGTCTTATTGGACTAGGTTGTGAATGAGGGGAATCCATTCAACTAGTCAGATATGTTGGCTCAATAGTTGAGGGTCCATGTAGCACAGGCTCAAAGTCCTCCTAATGGTGACAAAACAAGGTTCTATATGTCTTCATAATTACTAGATGCAATTTGTACATAAAAAAAGTTCCATGGCATGAACTAGACGTGGACACCACAAGAATCTGCGATGCACATCTATTACAAGTTGCTTTCAGATTGCAGTCATCGAGGATTAATGGAAAAAAAAATTGACTGCTTCATTATCCCACTTTACAAACTCATCTTTGAAGAAGATCCACCTTGTATGTCACAAGGAGCAAAGGAGGCAATAACAAACATCGCAGATTGGTATGCCTCACTAGGTGGAACCTTCCTTAGAGTGTTCAACAGAGAGAAACCTCTACATGTTTTATCAAGGTATGCCACCAACAAGCTTGTCATGCAAGAAATGCCATATCATCTCGCCAAAGGGTTGTAGACAACTTTTCACAAGAAGAAGAAAGCACCATGGCCCACTCTTCCTTTGAAAATTGAATTATACGAGATAAAGAACTTGAAATTTTCACATGACGTGGGAAAGGAAATAGTTAGGTTTCCATTCAGTACTTGGGACTTTAATCTATATGCTCCCCGTGGTATTTTTAAAGACCATTGTGCGAGGGTTTACTTTCTGTGTATGAGCAGGGAATTCCATTGGCTAGAGGAGGATCCATGGAGGAATTTCTACAATGCCTCCATACTCCATGAGATGGTTAGTTTAGCAGGGAATTCAAAGGGTACTCCATAGATGACAACAATTCTAGAAGGAACAACAGGAGAAGGCAACAATCCTATTTAGGACAAGGGAAAGAGGAATATTGCCAATAATTTATTGGGAGAACAAAGCTGTAAGATGAAAGAAGATTCTATTCTCATGAAATCAACTTTAGCAATAGAATAAAAGAGGAAGCGAAGGATACAGAGAGTAGAGTAGAGGAAGAGAGAAAAGCAAAGGTTAAAGGAAGCAGAATTGAAGTTGCAGGAGACATAGTAGAAATTGAAGGAAGAAAAGGAGTTGAGGAGGGGAGAAAAAGAAGAGAAGCAGAAGTAGGAAGAGGAACAAAGGCAAGATGCAATGAAAAAGGAAGAAGCACCAATACAAGTTGAAGAGAAGGAACAAAACCAACCAACAGTTGAGGAAGAAGGTGAACATATGGAGGATCAAGAGCTTGTTCAACAGATTGAGAACTTTATGGAAGTAACGGACATGAATATGGAATAGGAGCCATATAATGAAGATGTTGATCTAATGCTGAGCATACCATAGGTCATCACTTAGCCTCCACCAACTCCAGTATCAAATCCAACCTCGAGTAAGGAAGGGGGTGTTTTTCCCCTTGATGATGATCCGGTAATGGATGTGTATGATCTGTCATTTGATGAGTTCCAAAGGAGGATTGTAGAAGCATGGAGAAAGAATTTTCCAAATGATCACACATCACCTGCATTTTTTAGAGAAAGGGTGATAGTGGAAGACACTAGGAAGCATCCAAATGCCATTACCGAAGCCAACTTGGACTATGAGGGAGAAACATGATTAAACATTTAGTATTTGATGACTGAGAATGATGAATTGGCACAAAACTTGTAGGTTGCCAGGAAAAATGTAGAAAAACACCACACAACAACACAAAATGTAGTTTTTGCATAGGTTTACTTGGAGGAGATGAGAGCAACGATACTTGCTGAAGTATCAACACTCAGAGAAACCATCCAGAAGCTCTATGAGGGGTTTGCGACCATACATAAAGAAGTTTTCCATTTGCATGGCTTACAATGGCAGAGAAAAGAGTTTGTTAAAACTCTCAAGAACATACAAGCTACCATTTCCTATGTGCAAGATTGGACAATGTGATACAAAGGGGCACTGCTTGACTTGGTGAAGAAAATGAAGCCATGGAAAGAGCTAAAGAAAGAAAAGTCCGGATGTTGATTCAGAGAAACAAGAAACTCACATCATTTATTGGTGGCATTTAGGCCTCATATTGTTCAGTAGTTTGGATGTCTTGGTGAGAACACACAAGATCCCATCAGTGGTTCACTCACCAAAGCCAAACCTAGGAACAAAGTTTGGTAGGAGATCGAAGAGTACTTGGAGCATTTGAGATAGATTGCCACTAAGGAAGATTTGGAGTTGAATAGATAGAACATGTAGAATTACATCAGTGGTCCTATCAAAGTCAAAATAATGTTGCTCATGCTTCAGAACAAACTTGAAACTAGTTCCAAGACATTGTACCCAGATGCCATGGAGGTTAGAGTCTGCTTCCAGCCAGACACCATCACGCAATTTGGGGACATCATCACATAGTATCAAGCTCGGCACCCAGACATGATTGAGAAGCAACAAGTGAAGGTTGCTAAGCTAGAGTTCTCCCAAATTCAAGCATCATAGTGTTGTGTCTTGTTAGGTTGTCAAGTTTCCTCTACCATCTATGGGTACAAATGTAAAATGTAATATTATTTGTAATTATGTTCTAAGTGAAATTCCAAGTGTCAATATTGGAATATGAAGAGTCACGATGTGATGTAATGAGCCATTTTTGTAAAGAAATGGAAGAGTCATGAGGGTAGTCCAAAGGTAACAAAAGGGACTTGAAGATTCACCCCCTCTTGTTATAAATAGAACCTCATAACTCATGTAAGGGGCTTTTAGGTGCCAAGATTTTGGTTAGGCTTAAGCTTAGAAGGAGCTTGGGAGTATTGTGAAGAGCCTTGGCAACTTTGTAGCATAGAGCAAGTATACTTCTTTGGAGGAGCAGGTGTTCTTGACTTTAATGTTTCACTATTGGGGCTAATGGTCCATTAATGGTGTATGCATGAATGGAACTCTCAAAAATAATAAAATCAGAGCTAACAAGCTTTCATGCATATGTTGTGAATATAGTAGGACTATTCTTCTTGTATTTTCAATGTATGTTTTTAACTTACGCTATGCTTATGAACTACTTCGTTTACATTTGTATGAATCTTGTTGAATGCATGTTGTTGTTTTAATTCATCACTTTAACTTGTGGACTATTTCACATATTAGCTTGTGATGTCATTACACTCATGTGTTCCTTTCATGTTGTGTACTATTACAGGCTTCCAAGGGGCACACTTCCTTTTCTCTTTGTGTGTTGGAACCTTCATGCATCACACTTGAATCTCCATAGGGCACACTTGATCTCACCCAAAGTTACCATACGTCACTCTACGCGTTTTCGTAGTTAAGGCATAACATTACCACCCGCTACTGGGAATCCTATTCCAAATGATGTGAGGTCTAGTTGGGAATTCATATCGGGAAGATCCCACAAATGTTGGCGGGTCCAACAACATCAGTATTTATGGTGCTAGAAGGAGGGCCAGATCATTTAATGATTTATTCCACAATCATAACCTGAAGATTTTTTTCTAGAAATGAAAGACTGCAAGTACCAACGAGTATCATAGGTGACATGTCAACTCTCAAATTCGATGACGAGGGTGAGACAACCTTATTTGAGCATACTACTTATTTTCTTGATTTCTGAACAAAGCACAACACCCACTGTGAGGATGCTGGCTATAGGTTGTTCATTCTTACGTTCAAAGGACACATAGGGGAATGGTGTTGCACATCACTTGATGCCTCCATACACTCTTTCTAACATCTTGTCATAGAACTGTTTCATGCTTTTGATATGTATGATTGTAAACATTTTTGTAAGAAAATTTTGGAATTATGAAAATCACCTGATGAATCACTACATCATTTTCAGAATCATTTCATGCATTTTTGTTTTGAATTTCAGAAAGATGAAGTTGATTGGGAGTTCTTGATGGGAATTTTTCAATATCTTCTTCACATTTAAGAAAATCTGCACAAACTTGAATTTTTCTAACCTCTACCAACATACCTCGGTATTAGAGATTCTAAATCTACAACAGATGAGGTTTTTGTTCCAACTGACCCTTCGTCCGCTTCTCATCAAACAACTCTAGCTCTGTAGGTTGAGGTGGAAGAAGTTGAGAGTTCATCCATTCATCTACCATCATCTTTTCCCACCTCACATACCCGTAATTTCAGCATAGTTTTGGACTGTCACCCCAATGGTTGTGATGAAGTGTTATCTCCTTGTCGTCCATCCTTTGGTCCCTCTGATCCTTCAGATTGTGATGTGTTGTGTTCAACGCTTCTGAATATCCATTTTGATGTTCACAAGGATCAATTTATGGATGAAGTTGGTGTTGAATAGCCAACCTGTGGTATCATTTTCGATGAGTATGTGTGGGATTCTATCATTTTCAATGAGTATGAGTACATTTTCCATGATTCTATCATTCCCATTGAATCTTATGAGGGTTTAGTTTCTGTTGATGTTACTACCTTCAATCATTCTCACAACATGTGGAATGCAAATTTTTTATCTGAATGCAGAGAGGACAAATATTTTTTGTCTCATCTTCCTAATATCTCATCTTGTTGTTATGAAAATATAGAGGGTGAAATTTATTATTCTCCATCATCCCGTCTTTATGATTTGTTAGATCATGAGGATGCCTCTATTTGTAATATTTAATTTTCTGATCGTGGTTGTCATGATCTCTTCATTGATTCATTCGATCATGATTCTAATTTTTCCACTGTTGATCTTTCTAAGCCACCAATCTTTGATGATCCATATTCATGAATTGGAACTTCCCCAAATTTTTGAGGCACTTCAGCCTGAGATGATGGTTATGTCAGGTTGTCGTAGTCTTGAGGTTATTTCCACTTCCTAGAAAAAATGTTTTGAATCTTTTCAGGCTCCTCATCTCTCTCTTTTACACATTGAAAATCAATCTATTTTTCAATTTTCGTATCCTCTATCTGTATCACATGATTCTATCACTCACCATTGTAGGAGTCGTATGTGGCGAGCACGGTTGCAAAGTGAAAATTTCCTTCTTTCTTCATGTTCACTCATCTTCCTAGTTTGAAAGTTTGTGCCTACATGTCCTTGACTTGCAGTGTGTTTAAACACCATGGTACATCTACATAGTGTCTTTCATGTGCTTTTCATTTTTACTTTTCTGCATGTTCATTCAAACTTTGAATGTTTTGGTTTGTATTTTCTTATATTTCTTGTTTTCTGTTATGCTTGTATATTTTTATTGACATGCATTCCCTCACCTACATAGGCCAACGAATGCGCCAGTGGCTATATTGGAAGTATCACTTTACGTAAGTTTGGCCTATGGTCTATTTAGGTTAGGAGTAGGAGTAGTTTTGTTGTTCTATGTTGTTTCCTTTGATTTGTTTTACTTTGTTTCACTTTCACTTTGCTTCTTTCCATTCAATTGTTTTATTTTCAAGTATAGGATAGCTCCCACATGAGATTGTGTTTGGATACTCAGACAAGCTCGATGAAATCCAAGCAAAAGTTGTATTGGTATCAATGCTTGGTTAGTTGTCTACTCCCTATCTTCATGTGAATGTTGCATTTCTTTGGTTGATCATACTCTGATGGAGAATACATTCCTTTTGACAGAGTCATAGTGAAATCACGATGCCTACACTCCTAACTAGTACTGCTTACTCTAATTAGTCTTCTATTTTCGATTAATCCTTTTCAACTAAGTCGAGTAGAATAAGGAGGGGAGGAAAACCTTAACAAGTATGTTAGATGTGTATATAGATATCCTTATCTGAAGGGAAAACCTCTTATGCTCTCAATGAGTTAGGATCCCTCTTTCGCCCCATGAAATAAATAAGTGCATAGGCATAGTTATTTGAACAAATAAAAAAGGAAAAAAAGAAAAAATGAAATACAGGGTGAAAGAAGAGAAAGGATACCTATGCAGAGAGGTGAAGAAATTAACTTCACCAGGGTACTATCCAGGCTTGCTGGAAATGGAGTAATGTTTGTGTTCTTGAAGTGACTTCACCATGGTACTATCTAGGCTCGTTGACGGCGATGCAATGTTTGTGTTCCTGAAGTGACTACACCGAGGTACTGTCCAGGCCTGCTGATAGTGGAGCAACACCAAAGATGAAAACTAAGAATCTGGCAATCTCTTTTACTTGTGAATTTATATACTCATCAACCCCAATTGAAACAACTCAGTTTGACTTGGCTTGGTATGTGTGCTGTTGATGAAGAAAATGGTAGGGACTATATCTTTAACTCAAGCTAAATGAAGAAGTTGTGATGATTAATGAACTAAACAATACCTCCATAAGAGTTAGACTTATTTCACATGAGACAAGATCCATACAAAGATGATCCAAACTTAAACAAGAACACAAAAAATTACAAATATAACCATAAATACATAGATGCAACAGAAATAACACTTCATTTCATTAATCTTGAATACTGAAATATGGTTACAAACAAAATGGAAATAAAACTAGCTCGGGGGATGGTAGCTTATCTCTGAGAAGAGATGTGGTGAATACATGCCTCTAAAATGTGTTACAATGAGGCTCAAAGGCATATTTATTATTGAGAAACAGTGGAAAACCATAAACATTCAAAAAACTAACCCTAGGAGATGAAGTGCCAAAACTATGGGCCCCGTTTGGGTAAATTAGTACATCAACTTCCCTGGGTTGTAACTTTGGCATACGATCTTTGTTTGACACACACAATACCTCGTTAGAAATATTTTTCTGAGGACTACAACTTTTGAGTGGCCAACATCAGTAAAACAACCACATTGGCCCTAGGTTTCCCAAAAAAATGATGTTTAGGGCCTCAAAATGGTTGCGGAAGTTCAAGACCCGAAAAAATGATAAATTGTGCTACAATTAAGGAAACTAAAAAACTGAAAGAGACAATGGTGGGGGCGCAAGCGGAATAGGTGGGTGGCCACCAAGATCCACCTGGATCAAGAGAGCTAGAGTTCTACAAATGTGTCGCCAGTGTTGTAGCAGCTACAACCACCCTCTAAAATTTTGCTTATGCTTTGATTTCATAGCATTCCTTCTTATCCACAAGAGCTCATCCTACATTGATCCATGTATTCATGCTTAGAATGAGACTTATATTTTTATTTGTGATTTTTATTGATTCCTTTCACACTTAATTGATATTTGTAATTCACAAAGCAATCTCCCAACTTGGTCTCACTGTAGTTCTGGGCTTGCCTCCAGAAACTGCACAATCCTTGAGGGCAAGCAACCTTGATGATGGAAATTGTGTAGTTCTGAAGGGCAGTCAATCTTGAGCTCAGAAATTGTGCAGTCATGGAAGGAAACCCAACACTAAGCCCAAAAAATGTGCAATCACTAATCTGAGAAAATGCGTAGTGCACTGATCTGGAAAGTTACCCAGTTGCCTGGAACTGTGTAGTCTATCCTAGTAGTGTGCATGGAAACTTTCCCCGAAAAAAAGAAAAAAATCAAAAAGCTAAAAAAAGAAAAAAAATCATCCCTAAAAAATAGGGATTTATTTTGGTATCCCGAAGGAGGGACTTTTGCTATTTTTAGAAACTTCCACCAAGTGTCACTTTTTCCTTGATTTTAGGCATGCACATCATAAACCCTAATTTTCTCAAATCTATTTAATCGACACTTCTAGAGATCATTTGCACATTCGATCTTGGAGATCTAGCATTCCCGAGGAGATCAAGGAACCTTCGGCACAATTGTCTTCGCTTTTCTGGGCGAGTTTCACTTTTGTCGTATTTTGCTATTTTTTTTGTCGCTTTTTGTCATTTCACTTATGTGAGCATTGTTTTACTTATTTCTCTTCATATTTGTTGGCGTTTCAACTTGTTTTAACTTGCAAAAGTGTTGTTTTCAGTTTTACTTTTCCTTTCACAAGTGTCGCATTGGTTTTCCTATTTTACACCAATGGTCGCCATTGCTATGACTCTCCTCACATACTTGATTTTCCTTATGTTTGATTAGTTGCTACACTTTATTTACATGGATTTATTCATACTTAGTAAGTTTTTCACTGAACTTCCATCATCACTCACTTATGCCCATTTTCCACACTTCCACCAGGCAGATCTACACTTGGTTTGGCCATATCTTACCTTGCCCAGCTAGGCATTGCACAATTCTAAGGCTCAAGAAACAAGATTGGCCTTTGGAACCGGGAAATGCATAGTATTGGCTGGCTACAACTGTGAAATGCATAGTTCTAGGAGACAACTTGTCACCATGGCCATTGAAACTGCGCAATGTGCAGTCTCTCCCAGATCACTACCCAAGTTGAACTACACATTGTGTAGTTTCAAGCCACAAGCTTCAACCCTGGCTATTGGGACTGCATAGTACACAGTTCCCATAGGAAGCTATTGTTTTGGAGAATTTGGTATCTACAGATAAATACTAATTCCCTAGATAAGTAGCCATATCTAGAACAACAGTTTAAAGAACTTTAGCCTTTTCCTATAAGAAATAGATAAGACAAAGAGGATTAGAAGACCTACTTGTAGTTTCACTTTCTTCTTGTCTCCTTCGCATCGATCCTGTCGCTCCTTCCCGTACTTAACATTCTTGATAAGTACCTATAAACATCAAGAGAAGACAGAGAACCAATCAAGGTAAAAGATCTATTGAATACAAGTAAATGGAATTAGATACATTCACACATATAAGAATCATATAAAAAGATAAGCATATGGGAAAAAGGTTCAAATACTTTATTGAATAGAAGAAGGAATTACAACCATCAAGTCTGATTTGAAGTCACTCCTCTAGCTTTGGTTCCATCCACATCACATCATAAGCATGACATTCTGGTAACAAAATGATACTTACAATAGTTTTAAATCTCAAACTAACATTATATCCTTACAATCATCAAAGTCCAGCCCCTGATCACTTAGATAAGTGGTCAATTTATAGGGAGATGTTGGGCATGGAATCCCCCCTGAAGCATGTTTTGGGGCTCAAAGCCCATGTTTTTACCAAATAATGTTGTAAATCCACACAAATTACAAGTGCGTAAGTATGTTAGAGTCATAGGGTTGCCCACCCTAGTTTGTAATGTGATGTCGACCTACCCATGGTCCGCAGACCATGGGATTGTATAAATAAAGCGAGGTTGTAAGTGTAAAAGATAGTTAGTTAGAATGAAGTATGGAATAAGAACAAGTCCAAGGGATTGAGTAGTAAGTATTTAAGTGTGTCTTTGGGTCATAGAGTAGGAGAAGGCTCTGCAGCTGAGTGCACAGAGGCTTAGTTGTCTGCAATTGAGTGTGTGAACCCCTTTAGCTGAGTGCGCAGGGTGAAGTTGAGTCTGTAACCGGAGAAGAGAATAATAAAAGAAGTTTTGTCCAAATTATGTGTATCTATTCTTGAGTTATTACATGTTTGATATCAATTGCAAATATACTGTTTATTTAGTGTGCGCACTTGTATGAATGATTTATATTATTAAGCATACTTTACACATGCAAGTAAGATAAGTTAATCAATTCATGGTGGAATATTAGTAAGGACTTGGGTAATAACAATGTTTGGGCCCTGAGTAGGGTTGTGCAATGACATCATCTCAGGCTACGAGGAATAGGTAAGTGCGCATAGTGATGTGCGTGCAGTGTCGAACCGCGGACCACTTGAACTCATCAAACATCTCCAAGGTGTGGAAACTTGGTTCGAGGACCCTCCCATACTACTTCGAGTGAGACCTCAGTCCATGCTCCACGGACTGTTGCCAAAAGGGCTAGTAGTACCAGGATTTGTTTGGCTAAATGTTAGGCCCCTATACTACTAGTGTAACCCCTTTAGTACAACCCCCTTATTATATTGATGTACCCATGTAGTGCCCATATTGTTACTATTGTGCCCCATAGAAGCCCACTATTGTTATTATTGTGCCCTTACATTATTATTGTTATGTCGGCTCTGATTATATTATGACCCCTTAGACTCCTATATATAGAAAGGAGGTCTTTTCATTTGTATCATCCAAGAATTGTTCATTTGTGTAATGTAAAGGAGGTTGCCCCCTTGAAGAGGCTGAATTCTAAGGCTTTGATCTCTCTTTTCTATCTTTCTGTAAGCTGGTTCCATAACATTAGGTATTAGAGCTTTGGATTCTAGGGTTTCGCTGCTCCAAATAGGTTATCGTGGCATTTTCGGTATAACTTTTTTTTTTGCGAGGTTTCAGAAGAAAAAAAAACCATTTGAGATGAAATCACACTGAACCTTGGGTCCACATTTCAGAGCTTTTCACGCTATATTTGCGGAGATATGATCTGAGGAAGTTGTTCTTTTTGCAGACTCCTGAATTACATTCCAAATAGGTGACCTGGGGAAAATCGTCATAACTTTCTCTCTGAGCATCGGATTGAAATTCTATAAGAAGGTACATAAAGAGGATAGACTTTAGTTTCTTGTATATATTTTTTAGTGCCTTAGGTTGAAACAATCACACGTGGCACTTCATACAAGTTCGCTCTTCTGGAAAGGTCTATAATCAGGTCATCTTGGGAGATTGTGCATAACTCTTTCTTGGATAATCCAATTTGGATCAGACTGGTGGCATTGGAAAGAGGACATAGTGGGCTATTAAAGGTCACAATTTTAGTACTATATGATATGAAATTACGGAGATACACCAGATTCAATATCAAGCTCCTACAAAGTGAAAAAAGGTTTGTATTTGTTTTAAATTTTTGCTTAAGCTTGGTTTGAAAAATTAGTTTGAAGGAATTAAAAGGGCATAGTAAAGCATTATTATTAGTAATTGATGCCTTGAGGAAAGAAAATGCAAACAACTAGTAAGAAACCTGGAAGCTTTGGCATGACTCATGAAGAAGAGGAAGAAATGAAACATGATATATCAAAATTACGAGACCAAGTGCAACAAGTGTCACTTGCACAAAAAGTAACAGAATTTAAGATGAAAGATGTAGAAGCTAAGATGGATGGTTTAAAGAAAGGTGTAGAAGCTAAGATGGATTGTTTAAAGAAAGGTGTAGAAGCTAAGATGGATGGCATGGAAGCAAAGATGAATGGCATGGACATTAAAATAGATGGCATGGATGATAAGATGGAAGAATTAAAGATAAATATGAATAAGTTGCTACAAGAAATGGTAACTAATGGTGAAAGGGTAGTAAAGGAAAATCATGATGAGAACAAAAAAAATGTTAATCATGATTCCATAGACTCTAATGTTGGATCGAAGACCCACCATATTCCAAAAATTGATATGAGGAAGTTTGATGGCAAGGATCCTGCAACATGGATATTACATATGGAGCAATTTTTTGATCTCAATAATGTGCAAAACACACAGAAGGTACATATTGCAACTTTATATTTGGAACCAAATCAGTTTGTATGGTATCAATGGCTTTGCTCTCGTAAAAAAATTATCACTTGGGAAATTTTTACAGAATAATTGACAACACATTATGAGGATACGAAAAGAAAAACTTTTTTTAGCCAATTGATAAGTCTCAAACAAAAGGGTTCAATAATGGAGCATATTGAGGAGTTCCAAAAATTGAACATAAGGGTAAAAAATATTCCAGAGGAGCATATGATTGATGTTTTCATAGGGACTTTAAAGGATAATATCCAACATGATGTTCGCCTTTGGGAACCTAATTCATTAGAGAAGGCATTCAGGTTAGCAAGAAAAATGGAAAGCAAAATTATGGCGACCAGGAAACATACCAGTCATAACTATACAGATGGAAGTGTTGTTACCCCTAGCCTTCCATAACCTATAAGGTTGACTCCACAACAATTGGAAGAAAAAGGAGAAAAGGGGATTTGTTACAGTTGTGATAGCAAATACACTAAAGGTCATAAGTGTGCTGAGAAGAAATTATTCTACATAGATTGCGAAGAGGAAGAAGAAAAGGAGCAAGAAAGGTCAAAGAAAGAGGATATACTCTGTTATCACCAAAATAGGACCTTGATAGGCTGCTGACCAGACTATCTCAGTGTAACTATTTCAAACCAATCTTTTAGCTAAGGCTTAGCCTCCTTAGCCTGAGAGGGCTCTCTCA
>APFE030616228.1:74538-106546 GCA_000404065.3 Pinus taeda | reverse complement strand
TGATTGGTCCATGAATTCTATTTAAAGCGCATGGAGGGTCATTTGTAGGTTCACCGTGCATGAGAGAAGCTTATGTAAATTTTCATTCTTTTATTAATAAATTGCGTGTAGGAATATACAGGGTAAGTTCCTCAGACAGAACACTAAAAGGATACCGCTCACAAACAGATCACAGATCAATACGCCAATATTTTGACGTGGTTAAAACCCTCAGAGAGGGAAACAGTCCACGGCCTGCGCCAACGTGGCTACTACAGGCAATTTATTAATAAAAGAATGAAAATTTACATAAGCTTCTCTCATGCACGTGAACCTACAAATGACCCTCCATGCGCTTTAAATAGAATTCATGGACCAATCGGGTGTCAAGCCAAGGATCAAGTGTCGGTAATACCGAGGAGAGAATGAACCGTCAGATCACTACATATCGTGACCGTCGAATTGTAAGTTACAAATTTACATAGTGAAGAAACACACTTTACCTAACTCTATACTAGACCAAGTTATACTTAACTATTCCTACGTGTCAGAATATCCTAACATCACCCCTTAAGAACAACTTGGGATATGATTAAAGGATTTACAAATATGACACAATAGGAGAAGGAAGAAGGCACTATCGCCTAGGCGAATTGAAAATAGATCCCTCTAAATTGGCATTCATCATAAACTGGCCTAAACCAAAGTTTGCTACAGAAGTGAAAATCTTCTTAGGAGCAGCACAGTATTGGAGGAAGTTCATTTCAAAATTTTCCTCAATTGCAGCTCCCTTACATGCTTTGACAAGATTGAACAAGCTGTTTCAGTGGGGAGGAAAACAGTAGAAAGCCTTCGACACCTTGAAAGAAAGAATTAGTACAACACTTGTACTAGCACTGCCAAATTTGCAAAGACCATTTGAGATCCAAACTGATGCCAGTGACTATGAGCAGTGTTGACACAACACGGTAAACCCATATGTTATCATTTTGATACTTTTAATCTTGCAATAGTTAACTATCCTACATATGATAAAGAATTATATGCATTAGTTCAGAGTGTGAAAAAGTGAAAACATTATTTGATGGGCAAAGAAATAGTAATACATACTAATCATCAACCACTTCAATACCTACACTCCCAAACTAAATTTCAGCAATCAAGACATTACAGATGGATGGAGTTTCTACAATAGTTTCATTTATTCATCAAATATAAAAAGGGCGTACATAACAAGGTTGCAGATATGTTATCTAGACCCATTATAAATGCATCTACCATAATTAAGCATAATTTCGTGCTGCATGAAAGCTACATAGAATAGTATGTTCAGGATATGGACTTTAAAGATGTATATGCAACTTTGAGTCAAGGCAAAAGAGTAGAAGAATTGGTCTATCATGTGAAGGACTGACTCTTATAACATTGTGGGAAACTCTGCATTCCACAAACTCAGAGAGCCAAGATAATTAGGGAAGCACACACTTCTCTGATATCAGCTCACTTTGGGGTAAGTAAAATAGTTGAACAACTGCAAAGGTTCTGCTATTGGCCGAAAATGAGTGAAGCAATTTAGATATGTAAAGGGGTGTGCCATGTGTGCTAAAAGCAAGCCTAGCAATAGAAAATTAGTCTTGTACACTCCTTTGCCAATTCCTTCTCACCCTTGGGAAAGCATTTCCATGGATTTTGTCGGAGGACTGCCTAAATCTAGGAAAGATCATGACTATATGTATGTTGTTGTGGATAGGTTCAACAAAACGTGTATTCTGATACCCTGTAGTAAACAGATTACAGCTGAACAAACTGCAAAATTATTCTTTGAACATGTATAGGTTCATTTTGGATTACCCACTTCTATTGTATCTCATCGAGACACTCGATTCCTGGGGAAGTTTTGGTCAAGTCTGTAGGAAATAATGGGCACCAAATTAAAGAAAAGCACAACTTTTCATCCAGAAACAGATGGCCAAAAAAAAGTAGTTAACAGTACAGTGATACAGTTACTGAGAGGATATTGCAGCAAACATCCTAAGCTTTGGGATGAGCACTTGTGCTATGTACAACATGCTTACAATAGAGCCAAACACTCTTCTACACGGAGATCTCCTTTCTGAGAGATTTTTTGATTTCATACCAAGGTCTCCTTTAGATTTTGTCTTTCGTAAAGATACCATGGTTGATAAAAACAATGATATGGAAAAGGCAACTAGGTGCATTGAACAAATCCAGGAGATCCACCATGCAGTACATGAATAGTTGGAAAAGAGCCAGGCCAGGTACAAGGCTAGGCATGATAAGCATTGGATGGCACATAGTTTTCAAGTTGGAGACCAATTCTGGTTGTATATCAGCAAGGACAGAATGCAAGGTGAAGGTAAAAAGCTAAAACAAATCAGGTATGGATCCTTCAGGATACTTGAGAAGATTGGTGAGAATGCTTTTCGCTTTGATCTGCCAACTTACATGGACATCTACTCAGTCGTGAACGCAGATTGCTTGAGGTTGCTTGAGCCTTCAATGATTGAGGACCCTGAAGAGCAGAGTCAATTATCTTTTCTTGACGACCTGCTACCTGAGTATCTTGATGAGTTGTAGGAAGATACAGCGTTGGATATGAAGGTGAGGATGATGCACAATGGACAAGTGGAATACCTCAGGATTCGGCTTAAGGGTTTGAAAACGAGCAGTGCAAAGTGGATTGAGATTGGACAAGTGAGATAGCAATTTCCTCACTTAGTTGTTGCTTGAAGAAAACCAACTTTTGGTGGTCCAAAAGCTTTTTTAGTAGGGAGGCGGTGATTCAAATCGGATCCACAAAATACTGTCAAGAACTTTGACTCTATCGAGTTGAACAAATCTTTAATGAAATCCAAAACATCATAAAAAACACCTTAAACTAGTGGCCATGGTAGCCGACGCGGAACGGCGAGGACCTCAGTCAAAGCGTACTAACCGAGGCCCATGGACACTACTCAAGAGGTCAAAACATCCCCTGGGACCCCCAGATCGGGAAAAGGAGGCGATTTTGATGCATGATTAGCACTTAACACGACCGAAATGGGGGAGCCTTAAGCACTTGGTCATGTTGGGAGTCGGAGAACTACGAGCAAAAAAACAAAAAGCGCTAAAGGACAAAGGCAGGACCCGCGCTCTAGAAAACCAACGGTATCAATCGGGGCGCCCTTGAATGGTAAGAGGTTTTGGAGGAGAGCGGAGCGATCCCACTCAGCAATCGAGGCGTGGCAGCGAAGGTGAGAGAAAATCCATCGTGATCGCGTGCTAACGGTCACCCGCACTCGACGTGTATATGACGTTGGATCTGAAGGAGCCTAGATCGGATGGCTGAGATTGCGGCCAATGAAAGAAGCGAAATTGAGAGGGAATTAAACCATGATTTAAAGGGATTTGAAATCCATTCAACCAGCACGGTGGAGAAAGAACGTATCCATGACATAACCAAAGAAGAGAACCAACGAAGCATGCTGGTACCAGTTAGATGGAGGCACGTGACACTTACTGAGCGTTCGTGCTAACGTTGAACAGGGAACTCCAAATACAACTGCAGAAGGTAAATTGACGCAGGCGGGAGAGGAATCGAACAAGCATAGGGATCGAATGGTTAAAGCCGTGAATGGAGACAGTCGAATTGGTTGGAGGATTTGCAGAGGAGTCCAATCGACCAAAGAGATAGTGAATAGTGAACCCCGAGAGGAGGACTAAACATAGAGAATAGTAAAGCGAAGTAGAGGAGACAGAGGGTCGAGCTGACCACAGGCACCATCGAGCACCAGAGAGCTTGAAGATTGAAGCCTTCCCATAGAGGAATCTGTCCGGGCTGAGCATCACGTTTGGCTCTTTCCACTATAGACCAAGGGTCAGAGAGCTGGTAGGGAGAACAAAAGTCTGTGTACCTAGAGTGGCTTGGGGAATCCAACAACCACCCTGCCAAGCAAAATCTGCTATCAGGAGAACTCATATTGAGTCCGTGTAATGTAATTTCTCTGCCGTAAAACACAATAAAACAACGCCACCACTGAAGTTGGACCAGAGACGTAGCCTTGGAGAATAGGGTGAACTCCTAATTAAAAACTATTTGTGTCTTGTGTTGCTTACTGTATTTCTTTGATGTCCTTCCATTTAAAATGTCTGTGTATTGGCAATCTGATCGATCCGTTGTTTCAATAACACAGAACACACACCAGCACATGAGTCTGTAATACCTTTTCTTTAATAAATCTTCATCTGATGTCACTCATAGGGTGATTATCAGATCACTAAAACACCTTCGTACTTTGGGCGTCTGGACTGTCTAGCCTTAAGTCTCATACTTATGCCTCAAGTCTAGTAGCTCCTCTGGACTGTTACCAAGGTTTTATTCTCACTAGCTAATTTGTCCAGCTCTAAGAAGAAACCATTCACAACAACATTTACTCTAAAAGTTTTTTTTTCCAAGTCTAAGGTTCTGTCATTCTTTTATCAAGAGAAAGATGGGAAATTGCTTGTAAATGTTTGAAAAGTTATTTTCACTGATTCCTCGGTGCTTTTTCAAACTCATCAATTTCTTTAAAATAATACTTAATATCATATGTTCTGACTTTGCAGCTTAATAATTTTAATATTCCACATTAATACAAAAATATGATTAAGAATAATAAGTAAAACTTTGTAAAAAAGAATATTAATATATCATTACGTATTATATTTTCATAAAAAAAAATATTCCTTATTTAAACAACCACTTACTTTTTTTAAATAACATTAACAGCAATAAGTAAAACTTTATAAAAATTAATATTTTTATACGTTGAAAAATGAAAACGCTAACCTACATAAACGTTGGAATCCCCGAAGACAATAAATTGAGAAAAAGAGGGACGCGACAACTATATATATGAAAGGTAAGTGTTTTATTCGAGAATGAGAAGGTTGTTTATATTTAAAAGTATAGTTTTAAAATGTAGTTGTAGAATAAAATAATAAATTTACCCATAATAAGGTATGTAAATAAAACAGAAAAATTATTTATTAAAATATGATACGAAAAATGAAAAAATTATGAAATAGGTAATTAAAATTAATTTATAATACAAATTAAAAAATTAATATGTATATTAAAAAATATGATAGTAAATATAAGATTTAATGTGCATCATAAATAAACATATTTAATACAAAATTAATAATATTGAAATTATTTAAAATAATATAGAAAAAAAATTGATGTAACAATTTCACCTATAATAAAATATCTTAATGTTCATGTTATCTAAATTATGCTAATAATTTACATATTAATATATAGTTTTAAAATAATAGTACTAATGTATGAGAATTTAAATTCATATTGTTATAATTTCAAGTATCATCATTTTATATTTTGATCATTTTATTAAGAATTAATTTTGAATGTAGAAAATATTTTTTGTAATTGCATGTTTCAGCTATTTTATTTTATATTTTCAAGATGTTGAAACCTTTTATGCATTCCAAAATACAATTTAAAAAAATCAATATAGATATAGAGAAGGTTCGTCTTAAACATTAGCTATCAAGTCCCTAGAAAGATGCGACTTTTAGAGATGCATTTTTTTTTAAATTTTACATTATAGAATTTTTTTACACCAAATTAATCTTTGTAGACTCTCACTAGATCCATAATTAAAATAAATCTAAAATCATAAATATTAATTCCAAAAAATATATCATTATTATTATAAAATTTAATATATATATATATATAATCTTTAACTATAATTATTATTTCACACTTAAAATCAAAAATATATAATTTAATATATATACATAAATTTCTTTTTCTTTTTTTTCCAGTTTAATGAGTTCTGGAAAAATAGTAGAGCAGTAAAACTATGATCTTAAATAAAAATCAACAGATATTTTGAAAAGACTTAAAAGTGATAAACTTTTATATAATGTACACTCAACTTAATGCACTGGGATGGAAAGACAAGAGCATGCAAGGGTTCCGGATGGCTAGCCATTTGATTATGAGAATGTGAGATACAATGTTCCACGGCTACTGACATAGGAATATAAGGATTGGGTGAAATTTGTTTAGCAGAGAAAAACTCTATGTTTTTAGCCACCTCTTGCTATTCATCGTTTCACTGATCTTGATTGCACTGCTACTTTTATATACCAGTCCATGTCACGACATGAGAGCGTATATCTTTTATTTTCGGGTAGTTTAAGTATGTAAATTTG
This sequence comes from Pinus taeda, assembly GCA_000404065.3. Taxonomy (NCBI): domain Eukaryota; kingdom Viridiplantae; phylum Streptophyta; class Pinopsida; order Pinales; family Pinaceae; genus Pinus; species Pinus taeda. The sequence continues at coordinate 100,342 of APFE030616228.1, read as the reverse complement.
ATTAGTAAATAATAAAATCTGTGAGTTTTTTGCTGCGAAAACATAACTCAAATCTTGGCCTCTAGTTCATAGGGGATTCTGGTCTAAAGAAGGATATAATCTCTCCTTCTCCCATATGCAGTGGGAAGCACCAAAGTTTTAGGATACCTATCTGATCTATTGATCTATTGCCCTTCTGTCTTTCCAGTAACCAGCAAATTTGGCATTTTCTGTCTATGAATCGACTGCTTGTAATTGCTGTTACTGCTGTTGTTTGAATGTTGGCTGTTAAGTTTAAATTTAAAGCTCTGTTTCCTTACCAAGAGATATATAATGTTATCAGAAGTTTGTCAGTGTCTTTTTATCATCAATAAATGCCATTAGAAATCAGAAATACTCTCTTACCTCTCCCTGGTCCCCGAGAGAATTGCCAAAGCTCAATTTTTATCCTTTCGGCCTCTGCTGTAGCTTTCCCTGGTTTAAGATTTTTCCAATCAATGGGCAATTTTCCCGTGGTTGATACAGTTTTCCCACATCTCCTAACATCCACCATGAAATAATTCTCCTGAACTCATCCGCGGCATCTCCACTCTTCTGAAGACTTCCCATGAGATTGAAAAAGAATTCGAATTTTTTTAGCCTTAACGTTTTACATCTCCCCCGTGGTGGCATGCTCCCAGTCTAACCTGCACTCTTTTCTAGAACCATATTAATTTCTTCAACAGGCCCTTATCATTAAATTGCCGTAAAAACTGGGTACCCTCAATATTCTGAGCTGGAAGGTTTACGGAATAAAGAAGACATTCTCTTAAACATGTCAGACCCTCATCTTTCCAATATCTTTCATGCCATATAAGCAATAGATATAATGGCCTATGCAACATTCTTTCCTTCTGTAAGTTGATTATGATACCGGGTTACTATGGAGGCATAATCTAGGAGAATCGGGGCAGACATACATGAAAGTCAAAATACTCTCAGTTCACTTGATCCATGGTGCTATATATTAGATGCTCGGACCTCCATAATCTAAGAGAATCGGGGCAGACATACATGAAAGTCAAAATACTCTCAGTTCACTTGATGCATGGCGCTATATATTAGATGCTCGGATAATGCAAGATGTCACTGAGAGGCTCCTTAATCTTTTGGTTGAGGTAGGCTGAGGTACTTCTACAACATCATCGATGCTCCAAATATAGGACCATTAAAACTGCTCATCATCCTCCCGCACTAGATTTGGACAACGAAACTTTGGTTTATCATATAACTTGCCTACAAAAGAGAGCTGAGAGCTCTAGTTGCTAGATGGTACTTCTCAGAAATGGAAGACTTCGATACACGTAATTGGATAGAGAATAAATGGAAATCAATATCAGGGTACATGCATATGGTCGTTAGCCTGCTCACATATGGTCGTTAGCCTGCTCAAAGCCTGGTACAATTTTCATTTCCTTAGCCATGAAGATTTGGAAAAAATCATAGCTATCCCATGGATACATGGAAAAGGTTTTGTGGCCCTCAATAAATGGTACATTGGATACAATCCTCTTCATAACACCCCTTCCAATAAGTTAGTCTCGGTCAAACTGCCACAACTTCCTCTAGAATTATGGACTAAGCAGGCTCACATTGACATTGGAAATGCCATCCACAAAATTATATACATGGACCCCCGTTGTCTCGGTGCATATGATAAAAGAGTGACATGGATCCTCATAGAGAAAGATTATAGAGGGGGCTTTCCTGGCCACATAGAGTTGCATTGGAGTGACATCTTCCTACATCAAGGCTGGATTATTTGGGGGTCCCATTTAGATGCACTTTTTGCAATAGATTTGGTAATATATGACAACAATGTCCTTTGTGGCCAAGCGGGTGCTTACATGGGAAAAGATGCTATAAAGGGAACACAGGACCTCAATCGGAAACGGGTCCAAAAGGGCAACAGAGTCAAAAAGGAAAGATGATTTTGACACATAACATCCCTTTACATGTTTCAAATACTCTCTCTCAACAGAATTTCCATCCTTCACATGTGTCTGGATCTTATATCTCTTCGCCCATTACTATTCCCTCATCTCCGATAAATTCATGAAAATCGAACTTTCCATCATCTCACAACCCCCAGCTTTTATGTCCCATCCTCCCTCAGAGCTTGCAATTTTACAGGACCTTCCTATTCCAGTGGCAGATCATCATCCATATCCAGATGTTCCATCCACCTCACAGATAGCATATGTTTCGACCCTAGTCCTGCCTCGACTTCAATCTAAAGGAAAACAACCACATCTTAGTGTTACTCCAACTTATCCAACTACCTCTCCGACAAACTCTGTTGCGAGTGACATGGATCTCCTCCTACAAAAGAATACCTTAGATCTTTTTATGCTCACTGATGCAGGAGCATCCAGCTGAGGGTACCATGACCGGGTGTTTGGTCTCAACCAAGGAGAAGAGGTTCATTATCATTTGGTTCCATTTACTGATCAACACAATATTTAGGAAGTTGTTTTTTATTAGTTATTAGTTAAGTTGTAATTAGGAACAACATAGTTAGATGAAGGTGGTTACAACCACACTGCTTGTTTTCTTTTATTTATTTTATCGCTGTCTTTTCATTTAGGAAAAAAACAAAAAGAAGATAATATATATTCCATAGAACAAGAAAACCCAAAATAATTATCAACCATGTAACTGCAGATATAAATGCGTGCAGTTGGGAGAACTGTCTCGAAAAAAATACAAAAGCGAATATAACACATTTTGAAAGGGTTCAATGCATGAAAACAGAAATACAAAAAAAAATAAAAAAAATTCAAACACTTGTGTATCTAAATCCATCTCCAAACAATCTTTCTATTACATTTATTTATTTTTCCCTCCAATTACTATCTATGTCAATTAAACAATACTGTGTGTTTCTATAGATCCTTCCCAACAAACAAAGATACAGTTCCTGAGTTCGAACTATGAACCAATAACAGAAGGTTCCCAACATGGAGTTTCGGCAACAACTGTTGGGTCCCTATAATACTAGTGATTACCCCATTACTATTGTAGTTGTATTCCTTATTAATATTGTTGTGCCCCTATTGTCTCCCTTTTGTTATCACTGTGCCCCATAGAATCCCTCTATTATTATTTTTGTGGCTTTATATTATTATTGTTAGGTCGGCTGGGTTATATTGTACTCCTTAGACTCCTATATGTAAAAAGTTGGTTTTTTCATTTGAATCATCAAAAAAGTGTTAATTTATGTTATGTAAAGAAGGTTTACCCTCAAAAAGGCCAAATTCTAAGGCATTGATCTATCTTTTTGTGAGCTGGTTTCATAACATTTGGTATCAGAGCTTTAGATTCTAGGGTTTCGCTGCTCCAAATAGGTCATCGTCGAATTTTCGCTGTAAATTTTTTTCTACGATGTTTCAGAAGCTAAAAAATAAACCCATTTGAGAAGACATCGCACTAAACCGCTGGTCTAAATTTCAGAGCTTTTCGCGCTATATTTACGAAGATATGATTTGAGGAAGTTGGTCTTTTTGCAGACTTCTGAATTACATTCCAAATATGTGACCTACGGAAAATCGTCATAATTTCCTCTTTGAGCATCAGATTGAAATCTCATCAGAAGGTACATAAAGAGAACAGACTGTAGTTTCTTATATATATCTTTCAGAGTTAAAGGTTAAAATAGTGACTCGTAGCACATTATACAATTTCGCTCTACTGAACTAGTCTATAATCAACTCACTATTGGAGATTTGGCATAACTCTTCCTTGGAGAATCCAATTTGAATCACACTGGTGGAATTGGAAAGAAGAAACTGAGGGCTACTTCAGATCGGAATTTCAGAGTTCGATGATCGGAAAGTACAGAGATACATTAGAGGCAATATCAAGTTCCTACAAAGTGAAAAAAGGTCTGTATATTTTTTTAAAGTTTTGCTTAATATTGGTTTGAAAATTTATTTTGAAGGAATTCAAAGGGCATAGTAGATCATTATTATCGGTAACTGATGCTCGAAGGAAAGAAAATGAAAAAACCTAGTAAGTAACCTGAAAGCTCTAGCATTACTCATGAAGAAGAGGAAGAAATGTTATATGATATATCAAAATTACAAGACCAAGTGCAACAAATATCACTCTCACAAAAGCTAAAAAAAGCTAAGATAAATGGTGTGGAATCTAAGATAAAGGGAATGGAATCTAAGATAGATGATTTGAAGATAGATTTGAAGAGAGACATGGCAGATTCGAAGACAAATTTGAAGACAGACATGGCAAATTTGAAGACAGATTTGACAAATTTTCTACAAGAAATACTTAGAAACGGTGAAAAGGCAGTAAAGAAAACTCGTTATGCGAACAAAATAAATGTTAATCATGATTTCATAGACTCTAACGTCGGATCGAAGACCCACCATATTCCAAAAATCGATATGAGGAAGTTTGATGCCATGGATCCCGCAACATGGATATTACAGTTGGAGCAATTTTTCGATCTCAATAATTTGCAAAACACAAAAAAGGTACATATTGCAACTTTATATTTGGAACCAAATCAGTCTATATGGTACCGATGGCTTTTCTCTTGTAAACAAATTATCACTTGGGCAATTTTTACGAAAGAATTGACAACACATTATGAGGATACAAAAAGCAACACCTTTTTTAGCTAATTGATAAGTCTCAAACAAAAGGGTTCAATAATGGAGCACATTGAGGAGTTCCAAAAATTGAACATAAGGGCAAAAAATATTCCAAAGGAGCATAGGATTGATGTGTTCATAGGACTTTAAAAGATAATATCCAACATGATGTTCGCCTTTGGGAACCTGATTCATTAGAGAAGGCATTCAAGTTAGCAAGAAAAATGGAAAGCAAAATTATGGCAACCGGGAAGCATACCACTCACAACTATAAAGATGGAAGTGTTGTTGCCCCTAGTCTTCCACAACCTATAAGGTTGAAACCACAACAATTGGAAGAAGAAAGAGAAAAAGGGCTTTGTTAGAGTTGTGATAGCAAATACACTAAGGGTCATAAGTGTGCTGAGAAGAAATTATTTTACATAAATTGTGAAGAGGAAGAAGAAAAGGAGCAAGAAAGGTCAAAAGAAGAGGGTATACTCCAGGAACAAAGCCTAGATGAAGAAAAAATAAATCCGACCATATCTTGTAATGCATTGGCGGGAATTATCACTCCTCAAACCATCAAGATAGAAGGACAAATCAAGAAGAAAAAGGTAATAGTTTTGATTGACTCAGGAAGCGCCCACAATTTTATTCATTGTAAGGTAGCAAAAGAATTGAATTGCTTCCTATATCCAGCACCAGAGTGTCAAGTGATGATTGAAAATGGAGGAACAATAAATTTCTCTGGAAAGTGCCATAATATCAAGATATCCATGGGAAAATATGTATTGACTAGCCCAATGCTTTCCATTCTAATGGGAGGTGTTGATGTTGTACTAGGAGTCTAATGGCTACAATCCCTGGGTACAATAGCTTTTAATTTTCAAGAACTTTTCATCAAATTTTCTACGGAAGGAAAGGAAGTTGAATTAAGGGGTATTGCAGGGAAGCCAAGAAAGATAATAAGCTCTAATGTTATGACAAAGCTTCTAAAAAAGGAGCAAGGAGGTGTAATTGCACAATTATGTTCGCTAGATGTTTCCACATCGGAATCATCTATTTCTCCAGATCTCCAAAAAGTCTTGGACAATCATTCCAAGGTATTTGAGACTCCCAAAGGTCTCTCGCCTATTCGTGATCATGATCATGCTATTCATTTGATTCCAGGAAGTGTTAATCCAAACATCAGGCTGTACATATATCCATATGCCCAAAAGAGTGAAATTGAACGTATGGTTGTAGAAATGTTAGAGGCTGGTATAATTCAACCTAGTCAAATTTCTTTCTCTGCTCCAGTAGTATTGGTGCTCAAGAAGGATGGATCATGGCACATGTGTCTAGATTATAGGGAGCTCAACAAGCTCACTATTAAAGATAAGTTTCCCATTCCTGTCATTGATGAATTACTGGATGAATTGCATGGATCAGTTTACTTCACAAGTTGGATCTTCGTTCAAGATATCATCAAATCAGAATGAAGACTGAAGACATTCCCAAAACAGCATTTAGAACTCATGAGGGTCATTATGAATTTTTGGTCATGCCTTTTGGCCTTACCAATGCACCTTCTACATTTCAAGGTTTGATGAATTCCATTTTCAAACCATTCCTTATAAAATTTGTGTTAGTATTCTTTGATGATATACTAATCTACAACAAGTCTTGGAAGGATCATGTTGAACATGTTGACCGGGTGCTACAACTATTGGAGGAAAAACAATTATATGCAAAAAGATACAAATGTTTCTTTGGAGTACAAGAGGTGGAATATCTAGGTCATATTGTATCTCATGAAGGAGTTAAGGTAGACCCTAGCAAAATTAAAGCATTAAGGAATGGAAAATCCCCACATCCATAAAGCATCTGTGAGGATTTCTCAGGTTGACAGGGTATTATGGCAAGTTTTTTAAGACTTATGGGATAATAGCAGCACCTCTAACAACATTATTGAAGAAAGATGCATTTTCATGGACTCCAGAAGCAACAAAGGCCTTCTAACATCTTAAAGAGGCAATGTGCCAAGCATCGGTCTTAGCTACATTGGACTTCACAAAAACCTTTATTGTGGAATGTGATGCTTTAGGAAATGGAATTGGTGTTGTTTTAATGCAAGATAAAAGACCCATTGCTTTTGAAAGTCGTCCAATCAAGGGAAAGTTTCTACACAAAGCTATTTATGAGAAGGAAATGTTGGCAATACTACATGCACTTAAGAAATGGTGACCCTACCTAATGGGAAGACAATTCAAGGTAAAAACGGATCATGATAGCCTTAAATACTTTTTAGAACAAATATTATCCTTTGAAGAGAAACAAAAGTGGGTCACAAAGATGTTGGGTTATGAATTTGAAATCATCTACAAAAAGGGGAAGCAAAATTTGGTGGCAGATGCACTCTCAAGAAAGGATGAGGATGTGGAAGCACTGTTTTGTGCTATTTCTATTATCCAACAAGATTGGATAAATGAAGCAAGGGATGAATGGACGAAGGACAAAGAAGTATGGCCACTTATTCAAAAGTTGCAAAAGATCCAAATTCAAACAATATTGCCAGAAATTTAAGAGGAAGGAAAAATCATATTGGAACCTGCAGCAGTCACAGAAACAAGAACCCGACACCTACAAAATCGATCAATTTCAGAGTATCTCATTAAGTGGGAGAACTTACCTGCTGAAGATTCCACATGGTAGGACAAGAATTTTATACAGAAGCATCAATAACTACTCAAGCATTGAGGACAACACTTTTTGAAGGAGAAGGGCATGTTAGGCCCCTATACTACTAGTGTAACCCCTTATTGTTATTAGTACAACCCTGTTATTATATTGATGTACCCATGTAGTGCCCATATTGTTACTATTGTGCCCCATAGAAGCCCACTATTGTTATTAATGTTCCCTTACATTATTATTGTTATGTCGCTCTGATTATATTATGACCCCTTAGACTCCTATATATAGAAAGGAGGTCTTTTCATTTGTATCATCCAAGAATTGTTCATTCGTGTAATGTAAAGGAGGTTGCCCCCTCGAAGAGGCTGAAATCTAAGGCATTGATCTCTCTTTTCTATCTTTTTGTGAGTTGGTTTCATAACACTAAATCACCTATGAACCTAGGTCAGGCCCCAACAAGCCAAGAAATGGTTCCATTGTCAGGACCGGGATTTGCATAAGGGATGTCTGATGTCGTGTCTCTAGAATTCGACAAAGAAAGAAATTGAAGGGTGGTTGGAAAAAAATATTCACGAGTTCGCGACATAGGAAAATAGGAATCTGCGAGTATCAAAGGAACAATGGTTAGAGTGCTACTTATATACAGAAATCCATGAAATTTTCTTTGCATCCTTCCCATCTGAGTTGTATGAGTGGATCACGAAGCTGGTAGACATTCAAGGAAGGTGTAGGCTCAACAAACTGATTGTGTAGACTCCAAAGTTGGTGGACATAATAGAAGCATCAGAAGATAAGATTGCATGCACTGTGGACCATTGGCTTGATCTAATTATAGGATGATTTATCACCGAGTTCGCAGTAAATACTTTAGTTAGCTACAGCAAGGCGAAACGACGCTTCCTCAAAGGACTGCGAGGTAAGTATATTAAATATTTGAACACTTGGATTAAAATGATATTGTGTGAAAAGCAGGTTATGCAAATAAATTGATGTTTGGGGCTATGTGGAGTGGGAGGATATATAGAAACAAAGGTAGCACAGAGATAGAGAATAGCCCCTTGATTTCGCCTTCACGAGAAAGAGAGGAAGAGTTCATGAGAGTTTCACCAAGAAGTGTGATCATTCTAATAAGGCAGCGAATTCCGTACATACCACCTCCACCTACACCACCACCAGTCTCACCATCTTCACCCCCATCTCCGCCCACACCACCTTCGCCACCACCACACTTCAATATGGTGAGCACGATAAAATTTCTGGTGTTGAAAGGAGTAGGGAATGAAGATCCAGACCAATTTTGGTTTTTGGTAAAAGTTGTATGGGAATCATAAGGAGTTGTGGATGACAATATAAAGAAGGAAACACTGGTAAGTGTGTTGCAGGATTGTGCACTGACATGGTATATTAAGCATTCCAATGACAATACAAATGTAGGGGTTGCAGATATCCAAGCTACGCTGAACGAGGAATTTAGCAGGCCAAAATTGGAGACATAGTCGATTATTTGGTTTAAGGAAATCGCGATGCTTCCAGGTGAGACCCCTTAGGAATTGGATCAGAGACTGAAGGGAATGATTCATGAAGCCAACATGACCTTGACAGATGGGCAGCACCACGCATGGTTTGTAGCATCACTAATGCCACATCTAAGGATGGCACTCTCGTAGCAGAAGTTATACACCTAGGCTGAAGCTTTGGAGATTGCAATGAGACTGCACGAGACCCCAATACAAGATCTTGGCCTAGGAGTCCAACAAATCCACGCGTAGCTGAAAAATTTATGTCTGGAAATGCAACATTTGAAACAGGACAGGACAACTCACCCAGAAGTGTGTGAGGAGGTATGGTGCATAAAATGCAAAGGCTAGGGGCATGACAAGGACCATTGTCCATTCTTCACGAACTACCTAGCAGGGGGAGGGCTGATGCCATTGAGACTAGAGGCATAAACAGGACCGAGCATGATGCTTGCATTATGGTGCACGATTTGTCAGATAGGAGGGAAGCATGCTATAGATAATTTTCACCTATTACAAAAGTATATGCAGACGTCCCAAAAATTGTCATGTAATTTCTGCAGGTCAGTAGGCCATGATGAATGCACCTATAGAAGTTGTGAACTGATGATGGATCAGACTCTTACCTATAGAGTTCAAACTAAAATACGATCCCTTGATCAAAATACGGGGATGGTGCACGCTAGATTTCAAGGGCGCGAATGAGGTCGAGGTGGAATGGGATTAGGAAGGGGTCGCAGACATCTGATTTGTTACAATTGCAGAGGGCTAAGGCATTATGCCCGCAATTGTACAAATCCGACAAGAGCCTCATGTTTATATTGTACCCAGTTTGATCATGAGACAGAGGACTGCCCCACATTGATAGCGAGGTTGCGCGTTAAAGGAATACTCCAACCTCCCCCAACTTAGAATATGCAAATGATGAGGTCTGAGCTGCGTGAAGAGGACCCAAATGTAAACATCATGCTCCGAAGTGGTATTATGATAGGAGATGACAAGGGAAAGCGACCTGAGGAAAGTTCTTGGGTTCGCAAGGCTCGTACAAGGGAAACAAAGTTCAATTTGGAGTGCACAAAGGAGACATTCATGGAAGCTAAGTAGAGTTTCACGGAGGCCTCCACTTCAGGTAGTAAAGACAAACTAGAACCAGAGATGGACCTGTCAATGCTTACTACCTTCCTGGAGACATGCATGAAGCTATTGTATGACAGAAGGGTTTGAAGGGACTACAGGAACTCATCACTAGGTGCACTAGGTCAGGAGAACCACACATAGCTCAGAAGCTCAGGAAGCAAACAACACGAATAGGAAGGGAGATGAGATTGACTGCACAAATTGGGGAATATGAAATGGATAAAGTGATTCTAGATTTAGGATCGAATGCAAACGTAATGCTAAAGCAGACATGGGAGCGCATGGATAGGCCCGCATTGCAATGGTCCCATATTTAATTGTGAATGGTGAATCAGTAGAAGATCCTACTGATGGGAAGATTGTAGGGAATAACGGTAGATATCGAAGGTGCGAGCATGCTTGCAGATTTCAAAGTGATAGAGATTGTCGATGACAACAATCCCTATCCCACACTACTAGGAATTGATTGGGCCATTGATATGAATGGAGTGATAAATGTGAAGAAGCGTAAAATGATTTTTGAGAAAAAGTCACTACGCATGGTGGTAGCTTTAGACCCTGCAGAAGGATCGTGCTACATAGAGCTAGTATGCGATGACGAGAGCAATGATAATCTAGATTGTATCTACAAAATCACCACATGGGAGAAATATTGGATGAATCCAACAAAGGATGACATGATTTCGTGGGAGCACGAAAGCTCTTGGACATTGGATTCAGATGAGGAAATAAAACGATGGCAGAATAGGTTACACGAGGTAACCACACTTAATTGCAATATGATGGTAAGATTAGTGTGCTGCGTGATAACAGAGGTAAGGGATCTACCTATATATGATGGGTTAACAATGGTGGATGAATTCCCGAACAAATTTAAAAGAGAATTGTCAAAACAACAACGTTTTGATGCTCTAAAATGGGATTGCATCAAAGAAGTTTTGAGAATTGGCGTGAATGCAGAATGATGATGCTTATATGGTTTGGACAACCTCAACTGTGGATGAAATTCAGGTATGATGGATGAGACAACCTATGTGCCCACCTATCCAAATGGGTATAGGCATATGGTACGCAACATGCATGAACACACACCGTCCTCATGATAGAAAACAAGAACAAAAAGCAGGAGCGGGCATGGCAAAGGCACAAATGATGAAGTATGGTACAACCAAGTGTGTCAAAGATTATATGCGTGGAAGACTTTAACAAGGTGTGCGAAGTGATGAACAGAGTCCACCATGTGAGATGCATTGACTAGGACTTGCGCGTGCCAGCGGTTATATGGGCTTATAGGACCATGTGCAAAACCCTAACTGCACAAGCACTTCTGAAGCTGAAGTATGAAGTAGGGGCCGTGATCCCTATGGAGCATGTGAAGCCTAGTCCGCGCATAGCAGCACTCATAGATACGATAGTCCGCAAAGCCCGGAATGAAGGAATCACACAGCTGTGAGAAACAAAACACATAAGACTGGAGGAAGACAGGGAAACCTTAGACTTCTCAAACTTAAAAAAGACCGAGTACGGCTACAGGAGAAAAGCTCTTCGATGGACGTAGAAGTAAAGAAGTTGGAGAACAAGATAAAGGAAGTGTTTTTCATTGAAGAACTTAGGATGGTAAGGCAAGGTGTGAACGATCATACTAAAAAGTTTGAGCATTATCACCGTGAATTGCTTAGCCTACTGTCTTGGCTTGGACCGCATATCGCCAAACATAGTGACCAGGGTAGCGTGTTGCAAGTAGTAAGGTGCGTAAGGCCAACCACAACTATGGAAGGTGGGGATTCTCTGCGAACCATGGTGGAGGATGGGATGGAGCCCCACATGAGTGGTACAACTACCTGACTAGCTGTAGGAAGGATAGTCTTACCACTCCAGGCAGTTGAAAGGAAGCGCGAGACTATAAACTATTATGTCTAGAAGCTACACGATATTGGGTATGTGCATAGAAGCAGAGTGTCACACGGTCTGTGACTGTCCATGGAGGGTTGCACTGTCACACAGATTGGCCAGAAATTTACCATTGGACTCACTATTCACAATGGGATGCTCGATTTGAGGCTAAATGGAGGTAGCGGTGGGCATTTAAGACGCGATTTATGGGCAAGATTTGGCAAAATATGCTGCCAAGAATGTTGGGTTGTGTTATATTCTTTCCACAACTAGCCTACGTAGTTAAGCAGGGGTTAGAGGGGTCAAGGTCATAGGGGGTTTGAGGGGTACCCATAACCCCACCCTATGGGGTTTGGAGAAGCGCCCCAGAAAATTTTGGTTTTGGACCCTATGTTAGGTTGGGCAGACCCACCTATGGTTTTGTGCATGATTTTCGCACATGGTTTTGGATGCGATGGTTTTCGATCCATTGTTTTGGATGCGATGGTTTTTCAGTCCATGGTATTGGATGCTTTGGCATGTATAAATATGTATTGTAACATTGAAAAGAATATAATGAAAATTCAAGCTGGTAGTCCTGGTTTTGGGATCCAGGGGAAAATATCTATGTATATGTGTTTTATGTGTTATGCTCTCACATTGTTTATTTTCTGTGCTTTAGAATTCGTATGTAGGTAATTTTTGTACAGGGTTAAAACCTACAAAGAAAGCATTAATGGAACAAAATTGGAGGCAACTGTTGAATTCAAATTCAGAAGGCACTATAAAATACAAAGGTCTGGCTAGCGAACAACACTTGGTCATTTGAGAATTGAGCGCTTGAGTAGAGCACTAAGCATTGAGCTCCGAGTGATAATTAAGGCCCTAAGTTCACAAGTGACATAATACAACCTAGATATGATGACAACAACTAAGGACGGTTTGGGAATCGAAGAGGTAACCACCAACGAGGCCGCGCAGACCCCCATGGTGGAGGATCTTCCAGAAGGTGCTGAGGTTGTGGAAGAAATCCTCAAATCACCGCGAATGTTGAGGCCCAAGAAAGATAAACAAGAAATGGCCCATGTACGCGCGTCCCCTAGGAACCCACTAAGCATCAAGCTATTAATGGCTGAAAAAGGGAAAGTTGTCATGATCTACATAGATGAGGAAGAAGAAGATTTGCAGGCCCTGACCATCACAACAGAAGATGATGAAGATATGGAGGATGACATTAAACCTATATGCTCTGCAACAAAACTGCCTGCATATATCCCACCATGGAACGGGAAGAACAAAGTGGTGAAGGACCTAGATGAAACCAAGAGTTCACTCCAGACTCTGCTCCTCCCAGATGGCATAGTGTTTGAAGGCATGCACCTGGGCCACGTGCCAACCATGAACTTTGAAGATTTGGACCGCCCTGACCGCGAGAAGTTCCATCCCTTAGAGACTAGGAACCTCATGAAGTAGAACATTAAGGGGGTGGTGACAATGTTAGAGCCACGAAAATGGTTACGCGGTGTGGAAAAGGTCGGGTTGCTACACTTACTATGGATACCACATTTCCACTGTGTGCCCAACACGATTTTCGTCATCAGCCAGCTACTCTACCTGGTGCATGATGGGTATATATGGCTGGAGGAGCCTATCCCCATCATGGTAGTCCTCATTCACCGCATTTCTCAGCTCCCTTGCAAAGGAAAGGACATTGCAACCACAGTTGAAGGAAAGGGCAGGGATTTGGCCCTTACAGAAGCCATGAAGACAAAAAACAAGCTGTAGAAGAAGAAAAGGGGCTACACCATCTCCAGTATCAAGAACAAAGGGGTACGCATAGCAACCCAACTCCTGGCCGGAAACGTTATGAGGAACTGTTGTGCTAATGAGGTACCTACATCAATAGTCACACTTGCTGAGCAGTGCATGGAGGGGGTCCAGTTCAACTGGTCAAAATTCCTCTGAGAGGAATTTTTGAAGAACTGTCACGAAGCCCAGGAGTAGGGTAAGACCTTCCACTATGCGTGGTTGTTGTTATCCATAATGCTTGTAGTGGGGGAACTGTCAGAGGACAGTCAATTCCCCAGCATTGTAGAGAATTACTGAAGGTTGTGAAGTATGTTTCACTCTGGGCCACAAAGGATGCGACACCAAAATCTTCTAGGTGCTCATGGAGATGAACATTTGGATGTGGATCAATCGAAGGATGCACCTATCGCATGCGGTGTACAATAGTCTGCAAAGTTTTGTAGAATTCAAAGATGACATGCATAATATATACATCAAGATGCACAAGGATACAACGAAGCAGTGGATGAAGCTCCCTTTCATAAACACTGATGACACCATCTTCATTGTCTTGGAGACATGGTCTCCGAAATGGCATGCCCCAGATTGGCCGAACTTGAGAAGGCGGCAGCAAAGAAAAGAAGGACGATGCCAAGCTACGTGTCACACAATTAGTTGAGAAAAGGTGGAAGGAAACAACAACATATAAGGAAAGGGCAGCACAGGAAGTGACACAGAAAGCCGCAGAACAGAAAAAGCTTGCAGAAGTTGCAGCAGTAGCACAGGCGGCAAAGGAAGTAACAATGAAGGCGGATGAGGACCAAGAAACGTCCTCACAGGGGCAGGAGGTAGAGGAAGCAGAAACAACAGGAGAGAGAATGGACCCAGGGACTGTGTCCACACAACTGAAGTTCCCACACATGACAGAGAAAACAGGACCAAGGATGAAAGTCAAGGTCTCAAAGTTGGCCATTGACCTGATCACCTTAACTGAAGGTGACCTCCATGACATCAACGAGATGGTTTGCGATCTCACTAATGATGCCCTTCAAGATTTTATGTAGAAGCACTCGACTGTGTTGGGGGCCCTCAAGGCGTAGCTACAGGACTTACAAGTACGGCCCCCTTAGGTGGGTACCCTTTTGACCCACCTCACAGTAGGATCCTCAGCAGCGGAGCAGATGCTACACGCATAGACGGAAAACACAGTAGTGTTACCGAAAGGGTCCCTGGTGGTAGCAAATGAGATCGACATATTTGTAGTAAACATGATCAAAGGCCTTGGCCTTAATTTGGTTGCTCTTCCACGAAATACACTCTATCTACTCCAGGATGGGATAATGGCAGAGCTACGCACTAGGGAGAGGCACACAAACTAGGTTCTCAGTGAAAAAAAGATCAACATGGAAAAACTCAGTCAACAGTGCGACGAATTGGTGTCTTAGAACCAACAGTAAGTGCATGTGGTAGATGACACTTGCTGACGCGTCCTAGAGATGGCCATCCCAGTAGACCTACTAGTAGAGGTACGGATTCATAGGTTGGCAACCGGAGTCTATGAGGATAGAGAAGAAATGACCAAGGTTCAGTTGGAGTTGAATCTTCAAATCACCGAGCTGTGGTTAAAGGCACAACTATCCACTCCCTCGAAGGTCTGAGAACAGCACAGTATCACTATTGTAGCAAGATTGGAAGAAATTGGAAGTGCAGTGTAAGATTGTACCAAATTGTTGGAGCAAGCACTTGATGTCCTCACAAATTTGCAAAAGGATCCCAACATCTAACGCTTGGAGATAGAGGCACGAGAACTTCAGCAACAATACGACAGTGTCCAAGGAACTGCGCAAATAGTATTCCTCACTCAACAACTTGCAAGGATGCAGCAAACAAGGCACTGAAGGAATAGGTGGATGTGACATGACATAAGGAGGCAATTCTCAAAGTGTGCTTCCAACTGTGGATCGATGAGGCTTTCGCTATCACAAGAAACATTGAAGGAAAGCTCGCGCACATATAGGGGATGCATACATTAATGTAGAGAAGCTCCCTGGACATGGATTTCTCAGAATAGAGGATGCAAAAAATTTAACAAACAGTGAATCAGTGCGTTGCTGACATCAGCACAGTTCGACGATAGTTGGAGGAACTCCGTGCCAATATCACCGCATCGACAAAGTGACACGGGGGCGAGTCACGATGTTTGTGTTGGGGGCCTGTTGGGCATGGAATCCCCCCTAAAGCATGTTTTGGGGCTCAAATCCCATGTTTTGACCAAATAATCTTGTAAAGCACAGTGAATTACAGGCGTGGAAGTATGTTAGAGTCACAGAGTTGTTTGCGCTAGTTTGTAATATAATGTCAGCTTACCCATGGTCTGCAGACCATGGGAATGTATAAATAGAGTGATGCTCTAAGTGTAAAAGATATTTAGTTAGAATATGGCATGGAATAAGAACAAGTCTAAGGGATTGAGTAGTAAGTATCTAAGTGTGTCTTTGGGTCTTAGTTTGGGAAAAGGCTCTGCAGTTGAGTGCACAAAGGCCTAGTTGTTCGCAGCTGAGTGCGTGAACCCCTGTAGCTGAGTGCGCAGACCCCTGCAGCTCAGTGTGTAGTGCGGAGTCGAGTCTGTAACTAGAGAAGAGAATAATAAAAGAAGTTTTGTCCAAATTTTGTGTATCTGTTCTTGAGTTATTACATGTTTGATATCAATTGCAAATATACTACTTATTTACTGCACGCACTTGTATGAATGATTTATATTGCTAAGCATACTTCACACATGCAAGTAAGCTAAGTTAATTAATTAACGATGGAATACTAGTAAGGACTTGGGTAATAACAACATTCAGGCCTTGAGTAGGATTGCGTGATGGCAGCATCTCATGCTGTGAGGAACGGGTAAGTGCACGTAGTGACGTGCACGCAGGGTCAAACCGCGGACCACTTGAACTCATCAGACATCTCCACGGTGCAGAAACTTGGTTCTAGCACCCTCCCATACTACATTGGGTGAGAATTTATTCCACGCTCCACAGACTGTTGCTGAAAGGGCTAGTAATACCGAGATTTGTTTGGCTAAATCACCTCTAAACCTGTGTCAGTGCCCAACAAGCCAACATGACATGAAGGAGGTTTTTTCATAAATGGTGGCATTGAATGACCTTCCATACTTAGAATTAGTTCCATGGATGAAGGTATGAGAGGATATGATGCATCTTAACTCCTTCCTCATCCATTTTCTAGCTCATAGGAGTTAATATGTGAGGGAAACTTCTATATGACTCCAAAAGATAAGAATATTCCCCAAACACTATGTGAATTTCACTCAAACTTGCCCGGCGTAGGTGAAAGCAAGCCTAAGTGCTCTATAGAGCACCATGGCATGGAATTAACTTCTCTGCAGTGCACCCTTACATGGGCCTACCTATGCTGGTCTCTCTAGAGGCCATTTTTGGATGTCTTCAAGTCATGAAACTATCTAGGAAGGGGGCATTCAAAGGGGTGAGTTGTTTAGGGCATGTAGCAACTGAAATTCGGGTTTGATGAGCCCTAAAACACTGATCTGGATGATGGGATTGATGTGCCCAAATGGATCTATAACAACTGCCCCCTAAAGCATGAAGTCGAAAAAATGCCAATGTCAAATGAAATGCTTTACGATGTGATGAGGAGGTATCGAAGTGGAAGGTGACCTGCATCAATTACAATACATATATCATGATTTGTTATTTTTACATGAATCGCTGAGGGAAGACATACCCATGCACAACTTATAAAATTTCATTACATGTACATAAACAGTCGTCTATAGATATAGACCCATGATTGGAATGAATATCAATGTAAATCCATTGCACATATGATTTATTACTCCTGAAATCGCAACCCGGATGGATGAAAAAAGATACAGGGTCTTTTATCTCATTCAATCATTCACTCAAGTACGAGTCCAACCATGTGAATATATGATCTGCGGTCAAACATGGGAAGACATCATCTGATTACTAGCCAATGATGTAAGCTGTTAATAGATGCAAGAGAAATCACCGATAATGATAATGATCCTCAAGGTACTATAGTACATTCTACACGGTGTGAATGGATGATTTGATTTTGAACACCATACAAAGTCTTTCGGTCAAAGGCCATTGATGTCAACCTATAGCCAAAAGTGAGAGACCTACCATTGATGTATGCAAGCCTCAATATATTGGAAGGGTGTTTCTAAGTCAACTTCTTGGATAATGAGATGATGACGACAAGAAGTGACTCGTCGCAGGAGGGCCTTGATGTATCCCACATCAATGGCATGAAATGAGTATAATGATTTTGGAGATGGAATTTTATTGACGGCAGAAGGTTCAGGAATGGCGGTTATGAAAATGAAGGTTTATGGTATTGCAAAGGATGAATTTTGATTGACTGACTTCTCTTGAACATGTCGGAGACACTGAAATGAATTGGTAGCATTGACCCAAAACAAAGTGATGGATGGTACGATAGACCAATGGTGTGATAACCATGAAGCTAATAACCCAACCCAAATAGTCATGGTGATGGAGTGAAAGTGTCATGTTCAAGAGTGACCTGCTACCATAAAGTTGTTTTCCCCTTTTTCCCGTTTTCCCCAGTCATTGCTTACGAGTGCCTATTTATTTTTTATTAAGCTTGAGGAGGATAAAATATGCTTGTTGTATAATTCCACCCTTTGGGTGAATCCATTACTATGTGATGTTTTAACGAGTCTAGTGAAGGTGAAACTCGGTCTTGTCTAGATGGATAAGTTTGTCACTATTTGATGTTTTAGCGAGTTTAACGACAAAGATAACTCAGTCCTTTTCATGTTTAGAGATTTTTAAAAGGGACAAAAAGAAAACTTCACAAGTTCTTTTTCATAAATTAATCTCTCAATCCCGAAAAAGCATAAAAAAATACAAGAGATATGCCATTTCCAATCCATTAATGAGCTAGAAAGGACAAGCGCTCAGAAATATTTTCATATTTCGAGAGTCTGAAAAGAGCTTAAAGAAGACTCCACTTTGAGGAATGAGTGATGTTTAGGATAGAAACTGGTTCTGGTGATGTTGGAACTTCTCAAAACATGTTGATTTATGTGAAGAGGCTGACTAATAAGACCACTCATTGCAATTGTTCCTCAAAAAGGGTAAAACAACCAAGTGAAAGCATATGATCGACCAAAGGGATGGTGGCGATGGGATGAAAACAACCAAGGCTCATTTGATGAAAGAGGCTGATAGAATGGCAATCATGAGGGTTAAAAATGGAAATGGGTTCATTTTTACACAAGCTTGAACGATAGGGAACTATGCTTGGGTTTCGTTTCATGTTTACACAAGCTTGAAATAAAGAACTATGCATGAATTCAGTTTCATTTTTACACGAGCTTAAAATGAAGAACTATGCTTGGATTCAGTTTCATTTTTACATAAGCTTGAAACAAAGAACTATGCTTGATATTGGTTTACATTCCCCTAGCATGATGAAAGGGAGAGTCTCTTATAACCAGATGGAAGTCGTTGCGGTGAAGCAGGACAGTTATCCAACACCTTTTTGGCTTCATCTAGATAGGGGCAAAGGTGAATGGGGTGATTCCCTTCACATAACCTATAGGGAAACTTAACTTTACGATGAGGTGCATGCCCCCTAAGCTTCAATACATTCACCTAAGTAGACTACTCATGGCTATCAGGTGGATGGAAAGAAGGTTTGTTTATGAGATCAAGTGAAAGACTCGACTGGGATTTTACGAGATCTAATCAAAGACTTGAATTGTAACATTGCTCCAGGGGACCTTGTTTCATATTTTAATGAGCTTGACACAAGACAAGGAACTCTGCTCAAATTCCTTGTTTCATTTTTTAATGAGCTTGACACAAGAAAAGGAACTATGCTCATACTCCTTGTTTCATTTTTTAACGAGCTTGACACAAGACAAGGAACTATGCTCATACCCTTTGTTTCATTTTTTTAACAAGGTTGACATAAGACTGGGAACTATCCTCATATTCTTGGTTTCATTTTTTTAACAAGGTTGACACAAGACAAGGAACTATCCTCATGAACCTTGTTTCATGACCCATAATAGGTCATGATTTTCAAGAGGTTCTCATCAGGTGGGAGAACAATGCTCTAGAAGGGATCCGTAGCAAGAAATCCACTAGAGAGATCTGGTCCCAATGCCCCTAGTACATAATGTACAACATCACAGAATCAATCATCCATTGATGTAGGAATGGAACAGGTTGCCACATAATTAATCCGTGGTGGGGATGATACCATTGGTATAAAAGGCCCATTTAGGGAAGATGGTTGAATGGAATCCATATTTGGACCAAGAAATGGAAGCTGGTCAATGGTGACAATTCTACCTTCATGGGGGAAACAAATCAATTGAAAGAGTGTTGAAACAATAGCTCCCACGTCATAAACATAGTCGAGCCCAAGAAGTAAATTGTAATCTAAAGGGCTTGGGACTACCATCACATTCAGATAAACGATTTTTCCTCCCAAAAAAATAGGTAACTAAGGAAGGATCCATAATGGTTGACTGGTTCCTCTGTTAAAAGTCAACAAATTCTGGGTAATAGGCACAAGTGGCAGTGAACTGAGTGCTTTCCAAGCAGTAGAGGAAAGGATACTCAGAAATGAACCTTCATCTATAATAATGCCAGATATAATCATATTAAAAACCTGTATTATGATCTAGAAAGGCACATAAGAAGGAAGACGAAATCCTGCGAGTCGATTCCAATCAAAGGAAGTGACCAGTCTACTTGGAGTGGGTACCATAGAAATGGGAGAATTAACCCCTTGATTTACGAAAATGAGAGGATTTTCCTCCTGTCTTGATGGAATAGGAGGATTGCCTCCATGATCATTTGAATATGAAGAAATGATCATGGGAAAGGTACGACTAACTGAAGGTGAAATTGGGTCAACTGTTTCCTTGACCTGTTGATTTGGGTCGGGTATAGACTCATATGATTCACTTTCAATGAGAGTGGGTTTGACCGATGGTTGATTTGAGTCAGTCAATTCATCAACTAGTGAAGGATTAAGGGAGAGTCTCCTGTAACCAAATGGAAGTCACTACGAAGAAGCAGGATAGGTAGCCAACACTTTTTTGGCTTCATCCAGATAGGGACAAAGGTGAATGGGTGATTCCCTTCACATAATCTACAGGGAAATTTAACTTTACCTTTGGTTCCATGAACTTTACTACCACTAGTTTATTGTGTGTCACCAACATGATCTCCAGAAGTTGATGACACAGGATGATGTGAACAAGAAGACGATTCTTCTAAGATCTGAGGAATATCAGGACAATTTTGAAGAAAATGGTCTCCCGCACAAAGTTTGCATGGATATCGAACTTTGTGAGGCTTGATGTATGGTTTCTCCTCATATGTTGCATTCAAAGCAATGGTTGCTTAGTTTCTCCTCTGCTGAATTTGCTTCTTCTTCTTCTTCTTAGCCACTTGGTTACTAGTACCAATACTTTCACCAGGCGAAGAGGAAGAAGGGGAGGAAGAAACCAAGGAAGAAGGTAGAGGGTCAACTTTAGGATCAACTGGAGGTTGATTTTTTCCAGTTGGAGGTGTACTCGATTGCAAAGAAATCATGATATTTTGAACCAAGGAGGTTGAAAATAGCCATACTGGTAAGCCAATGGTAAATCTCAGTAGGGATAATGTAGCCATATAAGGAGAAACAATATTTCTGAAAGGAGGAAAAGGACTAGGATTCCCATCAAACAGGAATTCCTTGATCAGTGGACTCTGGATTTGTCGCCATATTTTTCAACCTAAGATCAACTAAGGAGTGAGTGTGGAGGATGTTGTCTGCAGTCAATTAATTTTATTTTAATCAAAGTAACATAACAAAAAAAAAAAAGATAATCTAGGCAAAAGGTTTACCAAGCAACTGTGAATTCTAGAATACCTCTCGGCAAATTGAGAAGTACAGGCATGCAATATCCCTAAATGTTGTGTTCAGTGTATCAAAATGTACAAGGTAGCCGACTCGGTTACTTAAGGATGGATAGAAACCTAGTGTTGCTCATATATATACCCGAAAGTACGTGGAGCCCCAATCCATATAAGCGATGTCTAATGCAAAACCGCACAGTGAGAGCATTCCCATATACTTTATGTACTGTAACATCACCCTATATACCTAAAGGTACATGGACGAACTATGATATACTTACGTATGTGGAATGAGGTATCACACTCGGGATGTATTGCAGACAAGTTAGCAACAACTGCTTTGTTTTACGACGCTAGAACACGTCTCTAGCCTAGAACCACTAAATGTTTTTTGTTAGGTGACAATGCTCCATTAGGTAAATTCAAATAAATTTTAATTTGATCTTCTTTAGAATTTTCCTTTAAAGTTTCACCACGTGATTTATATTTGCAATTCCTAAAATTCAACTAATATGATAAGAATTATTTTCATTCAATTGAACAATGAAAACCTTAGCCAGTAGGGATAGAGCAATCAGATCTTTGACAAAGAGCAAACATCACATATAATGCAATTTACCTAGCTATTCCTTTCAAGTATTCACAAACTAAAATATGAAGGATGCAAGTTTTTCTTTTCAAATCCCTTAATGTTATGATGAACAAAAATGAAATTAATGCACCTACAATCAATCAATCTTTTTATAAGAATGAAGACTTTACGATAGTTCAATTTTGAAGGAAAAGAAGACTTTTATGACACTTTCTTTCGAAAAAATATTAATCGACTATAATCTAGCTTTGAAAATGAATCAATATGACAAGGAAATAATTTAAGAAATATTAATCAATCAAGTCAAAGTAGGGTTGGAAAGAGGAAATAAAAGTTGATTTCAGAGACATACTACAATCATTGATCTTTCAGCATGCATAAACAGAAGGAAATTTGGAGACAAAACCCAATCCAAAGGTGAAAATTTTCCCTAAGGTGGATCAGCGCAGGTCAAAGTGGGCCTAATTGTGCTGCAGAGTACTGTCTCTCACTCAAGGGTGCTTTGTAGAGCATTGTCCCCTGACCAAGCCTACGCGGATTCCTGAGGGGCCACTCAAGAGTTATCTAACCTCAATTTTTGACCAAATAACACTTCAACAAGGCTGAAATACAACCAATGAAAGGAATTAAGGTCTGCTAGAGTGTCCTAGGATGTGGATAAGCTACCTAGAATGATGATAGTTCCCTAGTGGAGTCGCCAATTTGTTTTGGATAATTTGGTATCTATGGATAAACACTAATTGCCTAGATAACTAGCTATATCTAGAACAACTGTGTAAATCACTTTAGCCTTTTCCTATATGAAATAGATAAGACAAAGAGGATGAGAAGATCTACTTGTAGTTTCTCTTTCCTCTTGTCTCCTTTGTATCAATCCTGTCGCTCCTTCCTGTACTTAACACGCTTGAGAAGTACTTGTAAACATCAACAAAAAACAAAGAACCAATCAAAACAAAAGATCTATTGAATACAAGTAAATGGAATCAGATACATTCACACATATAAGAATCATATAACAAGATAAGCATATGGGAAAAAGGTTCAAATACTTTATTCAATAGAAGAAGGAATTACAATCATTAAGTCTGATTCAAAGTCACTCTTCCAACTTTGGTTCCATCCACATCACATCATAAGAATGATATTCTGGTGGCATAACGACACTGACAATAGTCTCAAATCTGAAACTAACATTATCTCCTTACAATCATCAAAGTCTAGCCCCTGATCGCTTATATGAGTGGTCAATTTATAGGGAGATGAAGTAGGTTTTGTCGTAAATGGTGGCAATGAATGGCCTTCCATACTTAGAATTAGTTCCATGCAGGAAGGGATGAGAGGATAGGATGCATCTTAACTCATTCCTCATCCATTTTTGAGCTCATAGGAGTTGAGAAGTGAGGAAACCTTCTAGATGACTCCAAAAGATAAGAATATTCCCTAAACCCTATGTAAATTTTTCTCAAATGCGCCCAACGTAGATGAAAGGAAGCCTCATTGTGCTGTAGAGCACCTTAGCATGGACTTAACTACTTTGTAGCACACCCCTACACGGGCATACCTGCACAGGTCCCTCTAGAGGCGATTTCTAGATGTCTTGAAGTCATGAAACTGTCTGGGGAGGCATTCAAAGGGGTGACTTGCTTAGGGCATGTAGAAATTGAAATTAGGGTTTGATAAGCCCTAAAAAATTGATATGGATGATGGGATTGATGTGCCCAAATGGATCTGTAACCACTTGTCCCTCTTGTTAATGAGAATTGTACAATCCTCCCCATCAGATGTCTAGTTTTTTGCTTGAACGTGTTTGAAAGAATATTTTCTAAAGACTAATGTTTCCTTTCCATGAGTGTCTTTTTTGTCCCATAGGTACAACAACTGTTGAGCACCTCTCCAACAATCACTATTACCATGGCATTAAGAGAGTTGCTTAAAAAAAAACCATTGAAAGTAGTACTAGGGAAGTACTTTATCAAGCACCAATAGACTTACCAGTGTATGCAGACACTCGACTGCTTATTTAAAAAGGATCATCACTAACATGGCATCAGGTTAAATATTCTTTTGCAAAGGAATTAGAGTTAGACTTAGAGAGTTAGAAGGTTTATCTTAGTATCTGGCAATGAGGACTACACAAGGTTGCATGCTTATATCGAACCTTCCCATGTGCAGATGTCATCAGCTGGATTGTCTCACACATTGATGAGAAGACTATGACATTGAGTAGTTCCAACAGGCATAATATTGCTGCCTTCCAGGCAAAAGATTATCAACATGTCTGATGTTGGGTTGTGTTATATTATTTGCATGACTAGCCCACCTAGTTAACTAAGGGGTTAGAGGGGGGGCAGAGCTCCCCCTTCGTTGCGCCGATTGCACAACAGGGGGGTCACTGGGGGTTTGAGGGGGGTAGGTATCCCCCTTCTACGGGGTCCACGGAAATTCCATGGACCAATTGTTTTTGGACCCTATATTAGGTGGGGCGAACCTACCTATGGTTTTGTGCATGGCTTTCACACAAGGTTTTGGGCGCAATGGTTTTCGGTCCATGATATTGGATGCTTTGGCATGTATATATATCTATTGTAACATTGAAAGGAACATAATGGAAAATCAATCTGGTAGTCTTGATTTTGGGATCTAGGGGAATATCTCTGTGTATATGTGTTTTATGTGTTATGCTCTCGCATTTCTTATCTTCTACATTTTAGAATTCATATGCAGGTAATTTTTGTACGGGGTTAAAACCTACATTTGGTATCAGATTTTTTTTGGCTTCAAGGGGATGCCGTTGTTGCTGAGGGGTTTCACTTGAGCCTATGGCAGACCTTGTTCAGTGGGAGATCTATGGGATCAATTTTGGTGGTGAAAGAAGATGGCGATCAGTGGAAAGATAGAGATCGAGAAACTTAATGGTCAGAGTTTTGAGTTATGGAAACTCAAAATGGAGGATCTGTTGGTAGATAAATATTAGTGGATCACTAAACCAACAAGAGTGTCCGATGAAGAATGGAATAATTTGGATCGGAAGGAAAAAAGCACAATATTACTATGTATCTTAGATTTAGCATTTCTGAATGTATCATGGGAAGCTACAACTAAGGCTTTGTGGGTCAAGTTAGGGACTTTGTACCAATCTAAGTCTCTAGTGAATAAACTATTCCTACAAAAATCTGTATAAGCTGAGGATGAAAGATGGAGACTCAGTGACAAAGCATCTGAATGCATTTAATACTATAGTAAGTCAGTTATTATATGTTGATATTAAAATTTCAGATGAAGATAAGTGCATCAGTTTGTTGTGTTCTCTACCAGATTTGTGGGATAGTCTGCTTATTACAATAGGTAGCAATGCAAGTGCCTTGCAGTTTGATGAAATAGTCTTATCCTTGTTGATGTAGGAGATGACATGGAAAAATATGGAGAGCCAAGATGGTGATGCCTTGTCTGCACGAGGATGGTCCTAGAACATAAACAAAAACAAGTCATCAAGTGGGATATCTATATCTAGAGGGATATCTAAATCTCTAGTAAAACCTATAAAGGTGGTGTGCTATAAATGTGGAAAGGAAGGTGTCATGCGGAAAGAGTTAATATTGCGGACAAAACCAACCTCCCTAGAAGCCTAAGACTTTCTAGTGACAAACAAGACAATTAAGA
>APFE030616228.1:0-64760 GCA_000404065.3 Pinus taeda | reverse complement strand
CCACAGATGTGGGTGAAGGGTTCGCCGCTGCAATTCATTGTCGACAGTGGCAGCCAAAAGAACCTTATTTCAGCAGAGGTCGTGAAGCGGTTGGGCCTACCGACTACACCACACCCACAGCCGTACAGTATCGGGTGGCTTCATGAAGGACGAGATCTCAAAGTTCGCCAGCGGTGCCGCCTTCCCTACAGCATCAAGCCTTTCACAGATGAGATATTGTGTGATGTTACACCTCTGGATGTTTGTGATGTACTATTAGGCCAGCCATACTTGTGGAAGCGACATGCTATGTATGAGTCAAGGCCTCATGCTGTCATTATTTCTTTGAATAATTCATTATACAGGATACCAGAGGTAGCCCTACCGCCACATCTTTGATCACTGCTAAGAAAGGCAGCAAGCTCATATCACAGACCAGGAAATTCATCTATATGGTGCACTCCCAAAGTAAGGGGAAGATCGTTGCTACATCGATGACCCCCGCAAAGGTTTCCTCCACGCAGCAGCAGCAGCAGAGAGATACAGTCATGACAGAACACAGGAACAACTTCTCCTCACCCACAGGGGTACCACATAAGTTTCAAGTGGACGACAAAGTTTGGTTACATCTGCAGAAAGAACGCCTTACAAGAGCCCATCAGAAGCTCAGACCACTCCAACATGGTCCTTACAGCAGTACCAAGCCTGTGGGGAATAATGCTTTGGAGCACAACATTCCTCCATTCCTTCACCTGCACCAAGTGTTCAATGTGGACTGTCGTCAACCATGCTTCCCACCATTACTGGACACATCAGACAGTGCAGAACAACTTCAGCAGATGGAGGAACTCAACGCAATGGGGACCATTGCTTCCTAAGGGGGGCAGGAATGATCCAGGTGGATGTTGGTGGCCACCCACCTATCCCATTTGGACCCCTGCAACTGTCTCTTTCAGTTTTTCAGTTTCCGTAATTGTAGCACAATTTACTAATTTGAGTAGTTTTTTCAGATCTTGAACTTCCGGAGTTGTTTTGAGGCCCTAAACAACGTCTTTTGGGAAATCTGGGGGCAACATGGGTCCATGGACTGATGTTTATCTTCCCAAAGTGGTAGTTCTCTGATAGATCTTTCTAACGAGCTATCATATGCATCAAATAGAGATCGTATGCCACAGTTACGACCCCAGAAAATTGATGTACCAATTTACCCAAAACGGGGCCCACAATTTGGCGTTTCATCTTCTAGGGTTAGGTTTTGTAATGTGAAGGGTTTTCCATTGTTTCTCAACAATAAATAGGCCTTCAAGCCTCATTGTAGCAAGTCGGAACAGTCAGAGGCATGTAGTCGCACTATTCTTCTAGAGAAGCTTCCATCACTAGCTGGTTTATTTCCATTTCTGGTTGTAAGCATATTTCAGTATTTTCCATTAATGAAATGAAGTATTATTTCTACTGCATCTTTGTGTATATGGTTATCTCTATATTTTGTTGCGTTCCTGTTTAAAATCCGGATCAAAAAGAAACTACACTTACTAAGATTTTCATATAACTAATGCTCTCTTAGCAATCTTGATACCGCTTCCAGGTGCTCTGTATTGTCTTCCTCAATATTAAAATATATCAATATATCATCAATCAACACTATCCCAAAATTATCCAGATATGGACACAACACACTATTCATCAAGCATATGAAAGTAGTTGTAGCATTAGTAAGACCAAATGGCACAACCAAAAAATGATAATGCCCATACCTCGTACGAAAGGTAGTCTTGTAGATATCTTTTTCCTTTACAAACACATGATGATGTCCTTATCTCAAATCAATATTTGAGAACACTGTTTCTCCCTTTAATTGATCAAACAAATCATCAATCCTCGACAATGAATATCTATTCCTGATGGTCACCTGTCTATAATCAATTAACAACTTTAGAGTACCATCCTTCCTCTTTACAAACAACAACAATGCACCATAAGGTGATAAACATGGCCTCATGTATCCTTTATCAAGCATCTCCTCAAGATGAAATTTCAATTATACCAACTCTAGAGTGCTCGTCCTAGAAGGTTCCTCTTATGTTGGTGATACTTCTAGTTACAACTCAATAGAAAATTCCACTTCCATATAAGTATGCTAGAAACACATCCTGAAACTGCTACAAAAAAGGATACCTCTTCAAGACTTCATCATCCTCAACATCCTTCCCCTTGTCACTAGAAACATGCACTACAAATAATACACACCCTTTCCTACAATTACACTTAGCTTGCGTAGTTGTAGCCATTATCACTGATGTAGGCTTATTCTTTCCCTGCAAGATTCTCTTGTCTCCATCATCATCAAGACATTCACTAGCCTTCTCATAAAAATCTACCTTGGTCTCATGAGTAAACAACCAATCCATACCCAAATTCATGTTGTATGATCCCAAAGGAAGCACATTTAGATGTGGTGATGTAGGCATACCATATAGCTCAAATGCACAATCTCTTACCCAATGATGAAATCTTTTCTCGGCCCCTCTAGCCACTCCGCAAACCAAGACTCTACAACTACTTCTTTATTTAAGCCACACTTATCAACCAAGTTAGGACTAACACAACTATAATCGGATCCAGGATCAATAAAAATGGAAACAACTCGATCAAAAATCTTACATTCCATCTCAATAATGAATTCCTAATGGTCCACCTACATGTTATCAAGTTCCAAATAAATGCGAGGAATAATCCACCCTACATCCCCATTTTTTTGCGCCTCTTGGGAACTATAAATATGAGGTATTCCACCTTGATACAATGGGAAATCCTTCTTGCAATGATCCATTCCACAAATCCAACATTGTAACGACTGTCTGACACTACCTTTATTTTTATTCTCTCTAGGCTAAGATGCATGTCCCTTCTTAGATGCACTGAACATCTTGTAAGGAGCCACATTTTCCTTCTCACCTACATCTTGAGGTATTTCCTGCTCTAAAGGTCCTTTCCTTTTAGCCTTATCATTCCCCTTCCAATCACGCTTTGGATCAAAATTATGCTTCCAGTGCTTATAACAATGCTTTAGCTGTGTGATTAATTCCTCCAATCACTGAGCCTCATCATAATCAACATGATCCTTGAATGCTAATGGTAGTCCATTAATGAATATTTGAAAATTATTCTTCTCATCATTGAGGAAAGGTACATACCTGAAAAAATCCATAAACTTAGTCATGTACTCTTCATCTATCATAGATTCCATCTTGAGCTCATAGAACTCCTTAGTCATTCCATCATAATATCTCTCAGATAACTACTTACTTCTAAATATTATTTTAAACTGATGTCAACTCAACATTTCTACCTTGATGCCTCTTACATGCTTCACATATTCCTACCAAATATCTACATTCCCTTTGAGATTAAAAATAAGTATGCTGGATTTCATTTTCTATTTATAATCATGCATCTTGAAGAACTTCTACATCGCAAACATCCATGCTTCTGCATATTCCAATTTCTTCAGCTCTCCATCAAATCTAGCAAGCTTGTATTTCTTGAACTCATCTAGAAATTACCCCTTCACACTCCTCTTATAAGGGTGATGGAGATGATGACCATGATGTTTATCTGACCGAGAACTAGAATAGAACCCATAACCACTATCTCTCTTGTCAGGTATATCCATCCATTTACCACCTTTCACTGTGTCATCCCTATCCAACCTATATATTGATCGTGACCTACTACAATATTCACCATTTGTCCTTTCCTCCTATCCATAATGGATTTTTGTTTGTCCATATATGTAAAAATGTGATAAAATCTAAAGGATCGTTTCATTGAACTCGACTTTCTTTTCCTAAGCTATAGCAATCCTTTTCACTGACTGAATTATCCTGCCACTATCTACCTTCACACTTATGATCCATGCCTTCAGACTTCTGAAGGTATCTATTATTTCAGGAGAGTACTCTTCTCCTTGTTTCTCAGTTGATTAGTAAGGTGAGTCATGTGAAATCTAATCCATAATTATTCTTATCATATCTAATCTTATACTTCATTCAAACATGCCATGCTATATAACCAAATATAAACATAATCAAAATCATGTGTTAGTGAGGTTCAAGGGAGATTATCTTCTCTACACGAATCAATCCAAATTAGCATGATATACATGTATATATATATAATTACACCTACATATCAAACTATCAACATCATTCATGATAACTCAAATTGTAACACTGACTATAGACAAGCATAGTCACTACCATGCATGCATACGACTAACATGCATACAAAATAATCACATCCTACTGCTCTCGTCCAAGTGTTTGAACCTAAAAGCTCTGTTACAGATCTGTAACCCCCCTCCTCCCACATTTAATCTCTTTTACAAGCCAAGGTAAATGTGAGGAGATTTCTACTATGACATGACCTAACCTCAAAGTTCCAATTATGGAAGTGGGGTCGACAAACTAATAATTGTTCTAACATCCCTTAGATACCATAGGCCACTCAGAAGGTTGCAAACAACTCGTGTGGTAAATCCTTGAGATGGAACCCTTTTTTGTTGACCAAGCACCCCAACCACAAACACAACAAGGAAAGGGTGTGGTTATATGCCTCTAACCACACTTATAGGCTTGCCCCAATGTAGTTATGTCCCAAATAACCCTGTTCTGAGTGAGTGGTCCCCAGATCTAAGCCACCTTTCCAGGTTATCCTCCATAAGCTTGTCCAAATTTCCTGTAACTTTCCAGAATCATAATAATCATGACGACAATGCTAAACATTTAAACTTGAAGCAAAAAATAACCTAAACTACCTAGAACACACTAGACATTTGGTCATACATATGGTAAACATGTGAGTTATGGGTCATGAATGCATATATGATCTTAAATCTATGAACTTCTTTTGAGAATCACAAAGAACTTCTAATGCCTTCTTAAGTAGATATAACAATACTTTTTATCACATGCATTCATCAACCATTCAGTTACTTATCAAACCATGCACAAGAATCATATCTAGAACCCAACATATAACTGACATATAAAAATCAAATAACCAGCATAGAAACCATGGAAAAACAAAAATAAAATAAAAATAATAAAAAGTACAAGTGCTAATAAATCACAAAAGGAAAAACAACTCTTCTTAACATATGCAAAATACAACCAAGTCATGTACTTCCACGTACCACCCAACCATAGATTGAACTGAACCATACCTTTCTTTCAATAAATCACCCTCATGCCATGTTCTAAGCATGAATGTGGAATGTCATGGGATAACCCAAAGGATAATCAACGAGGGTCTCCAAAGTTTAAATCACCTCCGCCCTCAAACTATTGTGATATCACCTAAACTGCTCCTAAGACCATAAGTCGAAACCAAGCTTGAATGCCTCAAAATTTATTCACCATACCTTGAGAAATTTTTCTATCTCCACCCATTTGTTGAGGGCTTCAAAAATAAAAATATCTCCACCCCAACAATTGGGAATTTTCCTCAAACCACCTCGCCCAATCCCAAAACCTTCCAGTAATCCAAAGCTTAGTCAAGAATGAATCCCATCACACCATGGTTATATAGGAAATAGAAAGGCAAGGATGAAACAATTATAAAACTAGGGAGAACCCGTGGAATTGATAGAAAACGAGCCAAATGAATAAATGCATGTACCATGCATTCACATGCTAGCTAGGAAATCACACATGCAACCTGTTACCGATAAAATCTTTATACTGAAGTTGTTGATCCAACCTTATCCTTGCTTTCCTTTGCTCTCCTTTGCTCTCGTTTGTTTTACTTTTACTTCTTTTGGTTTCTTGCTTTCTTTCTCCTCTTGGATCTCTCTCTCTCTCTCTTTCTCACTTTATCCAAGATAAACATGAGAAAATTTAAACTATTAAAAGTTGTGAACCGGATCTCTCATTCCTTTTTATTAATTATGTTTCTTTTTTCTTCATTTTCCTCCATTTTCCTTATAATTCCCCTTGCATGCAAATTTGTCTCTCTTCACCTCCCTTTTTTCATATTTTCCTTTAATTTCATAAATAAATGCTAATTATTGCCTCTCTATCTTTCCAATTTTCCTTAGCCATAAATAAACCAAATGTGGTGCCCACTAAATTTCTTTCCCAACATTTAGCTCGGAATACATGTCCGATGATTTTGGACTTATTTTTATTTTATTATCCTTTATTATATAAAATTTAGCATGGGGTTGTTACACAATGCCTTGTTCTCTAGCCCCAACAACACTATCACCTCAACGTCCCATACATCAACCAAATCTTATGCAACAACAACCACCTCCTCAAGGTAAATTCTTTATGCAGCAGAATGTTAACCTTTCCCCCAATCCCAAGAGGAGGAACAAGGGGAAAGGAAACCAAAATCAACCATCTCACGGAAACCCAGGGAACCAAGGTCATCGACCTAACCACAATAAGAGTGAACTATGAAATACTGCAACTAAGAAATAAGGCATGACACCGAAACAGAGAAATGCCCTTTGAACTAATAAACCTTATGATTTTTTAAGTACTTATGGTGAGTATACACATTACTGTCACCTTCTCCCTCAGATGCGAAAAGCATGGAGAGATCAGAAAAATTCCTCTCGAGGTAAGAAACATATGCCTTTACCCACACCTCCCTCTAAGCAGTCGACAATGCTTACATACTCATTCTTGAACCAAGGATATGCAGTTTCTAAAGTTGTCCAAAAGCCTCCAAATCCTCTCTCTCAATAGTCACGGAATTAATCCTATCAAATTCTCATGATGAATTCTGAATAGGTCAACCTCTAAACTTAGTCACGCTAATATGACAAACCTCAAAAAAATTCAACAACTGACGTGCAACCTCATGTTTCCACAAAGCCTTTTTTGTCACCAAATGGTACCTTATAGAACCCTCAACCTTATGTTGAGGATCCATCAAAGATCGAAAAAGGGTATTTATTTAAAAACGCTACTAATTCTCTTGCTTGCAACACTTTAGCATAGTAGATGACCTAACACAGTCTTTTGTTGCTATGTCAAAAATGGAATTTCTCCAAACATGTCAATCTCAATGAAAAGATATACTATTTGATATAGACATTGTATACACTTCACATGATCATATGATCATTTTTTACGTTGAAACTACAGATCATCCTTGCTTTCCTCCCTTTATTTCTTTTCAAATACCTGTCTCTATTAAGAACATCATTATTTAATAGTGTATCATTGACGAAGGCACATCTTCTTGCGTGATGACCACTACTGTCTAGAAGCAACTTGGTTACCTCGACCTTCCACCATCAAAAATAAATCTTTGTACATATGATGGTCACCCCTCACAACCCCTTAGTCTCTATCATAATTTCCATATATCGGTTGCTAGAAAATAAGTCATGTTTGATATTGAATTTATCTATGCCCCTACTCACTATAACCTATTCTTTTGTCATAGTTTTATGTATTCCATGAAAGTGGTCTCATCTTCCATCTTTCAAACTATGAGCTTCCCTCATAATGGGAAGATCATCACCATTGATCAATTATTGTAGTACAATCCTTAATTGCAAACATATCAAAATTTCATATCTTTGATGATGGGTAGAAATTTCGTATCTTCTTCGACTGAGATATATCCTCAAGTCTATAGATACTCCATGTTTCAAGGGGCATATTATGGCCCACCACATATTTTCACTGAGCCTATCTCTTCCATTGTTTGCATGCTTCATTTGTTAAGGTCCCCCAAAAGGTATAATTATACATCTTCCCAACAAAAAACTCCCTAGCAACCTATTTCTCAAGACTTATATGGTGGCTCAAGATGAGTCCCATTTGGCCACCATCCATTTTGTCAAATACCTTTATTATTCCTTCCACCTGGAATCTTTCCCACACTAGTGATCACTATGATGAGTGTCCCTAACCTAAATTTGGGAATCTTAGTCTTGTACATTAATCCTCCTGCAAAAATCCCTCCTGATCATCTCAAACCTTATGTGGCTTTAACTCCAGTACAATTGATTCCCAACATCCCTATCTCAACTTTAGTTATACAACAACGTATGCATGAAGTTTCTCCTACTACAAAAGCATCTAGTCAGAGGGGAAAAGGGAAAGGAAACCCAGGTGGTAACCACTCCTTCTAAATCACCTAAGCCAACTCCTCCATGTTCTTTATCTGATGTTCATGTTAATGGCACTAACAATTCCCCTTATCTTCCCCATATCAAGACTATGATTTTAGAATCTAGAATTCAATAAGACCTTCAAGCACCTAAGGTGCAAGTCCCCTTACCTAATAAAAATAAAAAATTACACAAAAAACATCCTTACACTTTTTGTGATATATATGGACATTATTCTCATCCTTGTCGTCATCTTGACATTTTTTGTGATATCCTCTCCATTCTTCATGAACTCGAAACTACTCATAGTGACCCTTCTCCCTCTCTACCTACAAATCCTCACACCAATTTGTCACTAGGATAGGAGGCTCTTCAAACCACTATCGTGATTCCTTGTCATGGTTTTGGAATGATGTACACTTCTAAGACCATAGGCTTAGTGTGATTTTCATCTTTATTAGTAGTTGTAGGGCTGACTAACCACTTATCTGTACTAATTCAATACCAATAATCATCCATGGTATTGACTTCTTCATATTCATTGGGAGCTTCTAAATGTGTTCCTTCAAATCCATCTATCTCAGATACTTTGGTCTCAACATTGGTGGACCTTGAATCAAATTTTCATTGGTCTTCCTTTATAGGTGATGCATATGTAAACCATGTCTCTGAGAATGGTGATTAGTACCATCACCCCTTAATTTGAACCCAAGAATTTGAACCACATCCCCCTTGTGGCAATTACATTTCCACACAATGTTTGCATAAAGGTGCATCCATTTTTTAGGGCTGAGAGGAAGAAATTATTCCCAACCGTTGTGTATCATCTATTAGTTGCGACTCTAGTGCCACTATTCTTCCCCATTTCCAAGAGCCTCTAAAGTTCCATATCACTCCAAATCATCATGGGGATATCGCTTTCATCATTCCTTTATCTGACATCAACATCCCAATCACTCTAACATTGTTGTTCTTCTACAATAGTGTCATCCAGATGAGAATAAATTCATTATATATGAAGCCACTCTGTCGTATGGTGACATCATATATGTGAACCCAAAAATCCATTCCATTTTTCTCTTGCCAGTACCAAGTGATATTTGAACTCCACTATTACCTTTCTCTAATTGTATTCATCTAGTTTTCCCATAGGAAAACAACCATAAAAGTAAATGGAGACACTACAAAAAATTTCTCAACCAAATTATATATCAAAAAATCCATAATAAGCATTTATAGTCCACTATTCTAAATGCATTCAACATTTCCATAACATGCTATAATCATACATAAAAAATTGGGGGGCACCTGTGCCACTATATCTACTCACTATCCTCTGGAGGATCCCGTTCAAATGGGGCCACTCCCCCAGCCCATAGGTCTCTAACATCGTAATCGACCATAATTGTGTGCCTCATAATAGCTCACGAACTAGAGGGAAGATTCACACATGCATTTGTGTACCAATCTTCCATCTCATGCCATCCACACGCTGTCACACTTCATAATACTACTTTAGGCCTATGCTAGATATCTTCCATGAAGTCATCACTCTCTAGCCTACGTTGAGATGTCGATGCACCCAAATTTTTAGCCCCATGAGATGCGGGTGGTACCATATATCCTACAATCTTACCGGTTCTATATTTTCATGTCATAAACTTTAAAGTTAGTAACATATACACATATTTCCAAACTTATGATTTCCACAAGAATATAGTATCTATCACATACTATCAGGTCCCCATGCTTGTCCTGGTGGGAGTGGTAGCTCAGGATCGCACTGGAAGTTCATAATGCAGTATGGATGGTCATTTTATGTAAATAGGGAACTGGCCCCAATGGGAGAAGAGGTAAGGTCAGAACATTTTTTTGAATACCCTTCCTCCTAGTTTCCATAGTATCTATCCCCAACGATGCATCCTAAGCTCCCATGGGCCCCCATCATAGACCTTCACGTGTGGTTGGAGAGTGGGGATCTTATTAAAGAAGAATGAGCACAATACTGTCCCAAAGGGGTAGTTCCCTATCATAGCTCTCCTATCTGAATTCGGTTGATGCTTCAGCACCATCAATATCATACGGGCCCACCCACAGTAGGTCCCTACAAGAACACTTCCCACTAGATTCATCTACCCTTCAATGACTTTGTGGAAATCATGGCTACAAGATATGTGTATCACTGTCACAATTGTAGCTTGTGTCTTCATGTAGTCCAAAGCCTATATTTGGATGCCTAAATCCCTTATTTAATCACCTAGAACACAATGGCACTCCACAAACCCGTCCACATTCCTAGCTTGAGGCATCACTAGATGTATTTTACTAACCACACAGAAGGGTGGTAATCTTGTCAAGGAGTAGATGTCCTGGATGGTTATCTTAATCGCCTAACCTTGTATCATAAATTCCTCTCAGTATGGATCCCAACATCTCACTATCTAGGATAATAGTACCTCACCAGTCATCATCAATTGGTTCTCAAAAATATTTAGCAACACATACCATACAAGAGACCCCCTAATTGCTTAGTTCCTTTAAAACTAGAAAAGGTCCTCAAAATCGTGTTCTTACCATAACACATTTTTCTCTGCCATAGTTGCAAAATACCACCATAATTTTCCAATCTCAAAGCACCCAAACACATATCAATACCTAAGATTCACATTAAAGGTTCCCCCATTCTCCCCTCTTCACCAAGTTCCTCGCATAGCTTTCTCCCAAAAACTTGTGCTGGAGTACATCTTTTGGCTCATTTCTTGTGATAGCCAGCACAAAAAGGGGCCAAAACATTGTGCCAATGTTATGCAAAATTTTCATGATTGTGGACAAAGGTGAAGTCCCTAGATCTAATAAATTGATCTAAAAACAAAAAAGGCAAAAATAATAAATTTTTCCTTGGAGAAATTATAGTATGCGAAATAGGCATACATCAAATTTGTAGAAATTCTTCCTTTGCTCCTTACTTGTAAGCTCCAATTCTAGTTCCAAGTGCTATAACTAGAACCTTCACACATGACTAAAATAAGCAAAGGATCGACAAAATCTATGTAGCATAGTCTAAAATCTCTATTCAATGGGTCGACATTACATTGAAATATATGAGTGCAAACATAACATAACAAATATAGTAAAACAAGATAATTTTTGCATTTACAAATACAAGAGACTTTACAACCATGAATATAAGTTGAGTTGTAGATGTCTCCCCATGTTGAGTTATCCTTCCTTGTCACAAATCACACCTCAAAATCATCCCTAATTTATGAATATGGTGTATTCTTTAGGCTCATAGTATTAGCATGATGGAACTATGAATCTCCAAAATCCAACCCTGATGTTATGGAAGGAAGTAAATATATAGGGTAAGGGTGGCAGTTTAGGATTTACCATTCTAGGCTTAAGATCCACATATGATGGGAGGATGAGCTCAAGGGACAAGAGATAAGTTCTCCAATAAATTATGATATAGGAATTCAACCTCTCTACTTGTGGTAAATAGTTAAAACTATTGTAGAAGCTTCTAGAAGAGGAAGCTTCAGAGATATATTTTTTTCTTGGATTTCTAGAATCAGTGCACATATAGAAAGGAGAAACATGTGATGAATAGCAATGGTTCTTAGGTATGCAACATGTGCTAAACGCAAGTGGCAAACATGCAATGCGCGTTGGGGCTAAAAATGGTTCTTTCAAGAAATTTATCCTAGAAACTTAGACTTTTTGAATAAGAGATGTTTAGGGATTTGTGAAACGATGATGAAAAAATGTTCAAGGATTTGATTGATCTGATTTGATAGTCCATTGACCAGATGTGAAAAAATGTCCCGTAACAGATTACACCTTAAAGTACAAGGTCATAAGTAGTAGCTGATGACTGAAGTTCTTTACCTTGTGACAAGTCCATATAAAGAAAAAATGGTCATATCATCATCTGTTACAATGCATTTTTCATCATGATACCACTGTTGATGGAGGCATACCAATACTTAGCATATAAACCAATATTAGATGTACAATGATCAAAAAATTTCATCCGTTGATGACAAATGTAGACCCATGTTTGGATAATATTTGTATGATCATAGCCATCATACTCTGTGGTCTCATATGAATCCTTAAAACACATCCTAGGTGGATGTAATTTGATCTGAGGTATCTTATCTCGTTCACTCAATCATTCGATACTATGAGTCTAATCATGTTATTAAATTGGATGAATTCAAACATGGTAGACACAGTGTCATTATCGGCCAATGATGAAAGTTCTTAATAGATGCAAGAGAAACCCCCGACAATGATAATGGCTGTTAAGATACCATAGCACAATCCATATGATGTGAATATATGAGTTGAAGTCAAACACAACATAAAATATTTCAATTGGAGGCCAATGATGTCAACATGTCATCGAAAGTGAGGAAGCTTTCCATTGATGTATGCAATATTTGAGGTACCAAAGGGGTTTTCTAGGTTATCTTCCTAGATAATGCGTTAATGTCGACAAGAAGTGACCCGTTAGAGGAGGGACTTGATGTTCCCCCACCTGTTTCTGGGAAAACTAGTGTCTATTTGATCTGCTAGTCCCACTAAGATGGGTAGCTATCTTAGAAACAAACAATTCAAAGTAACTTCCGTTTTCCTTTATGGAAGATAGATAAGAGAGAAGAAGAGAGCACCAACCTTAATCTTTTGCTTGGCTCCTTGCTTGTTTCCTCTCTCCTTTGATAGAGCTTGCCACTCCTTTCTCATTTGTCCCGCTTCAAAGAAAACCTATAGAGGCAAAGGAACAAGAAACCATCAAAGCATAGAGATCTATGATACCATAAACAATGTAGAATTAGAAGTACATTAATCATTCAATTGCATACACAAATACAAGATTTAGAAATACACAAGTATATGGAGGAAAACTCAAATAACTTTATTGATAGTAGAAGTAGAAGAGAGGATTACAACCCAACTGTCTAATCCAGCATCATCTCCCAGCATGAAAGCCCTCTTCACCTCATGAAAAGCAAGATCACCCAACAAATACAATGTCTCAAAGAGAAACCAACAACACTTCCTTACAAATTACAAAATTCCAGCCCTCTAGATCTCTGTGATGAGGGATTCACAGATAAATATTTGTACGGGGGTGAGTCAGCTTCTGGGTTTTTTATTAATGTCATTTCACTGATATTTTTTGGTTCCACTTGGATATTTCATGATCTCTTACGCATCCCTGGGTGAATTCAGAGAGGCAAGTGTCATATGAGAAGTTTCTAGAAGATTCTCTAGGTTTCCACTTAGCAAACTATCTCTGCCATTTGTCTGCTCTTGCACATCAAACGCTACAAAATTCCTTTTCAGTATGCATCACACCCCCCATGTGTAATAGGTGAGATGCATCACACTTTGACTAAGGAGCAGTCTGTACGGGTCAATTTTGACTAGTTCTGAGTAGTTTTTCAGGTGGAATTTCTGGGAAATGATGTAATTAGTTGACCTTGATCCTTTAGGGTATGGAAAAAATTTTTATGGGTTTAAGAGCCCTTGGTTTATAGACATATGTGATTGGGGTTGTAGTTCCCAAATATGTCTATAACAGTTGCCTCATAAAGCATGAGATCATAAATCTTCTGATGTCAGGTGAAATGCTTTATCATGAGGATTTGAGTTCTTTCGAACTGGAAGGTGACCTATAATAAGATATAATACAATACATTATCTTCATATTATTTTCATGATCTAGCCGAGGTGGGCATTCCCATGCTCAGCTTTATAAATTCATTTTCATGTACATAGGACAGACAATCGTTTGCTATTGCAGACTGGTGATTCTTGTAGATCCATCATCCCTTAGCTTGGATGATTATCTTTGCAACTATGGAGTGTTGGCTGGATAAATTGATCGTGCAGACAAGGCCAATCTCCCTAGTATCAAAAGATATCTAGCAACAAGCAGGACAAGCAAATCTACCTTTCTTTAAACACATTTCCATTCATTAATAAAAACTATAGAGGTGTTTAGACCCTACCTTAAGTCCAACGCTAGTTTGTAGTAGCCATCCTTCAACCATTCAAAAGAATTTCCTTTTGAGAACCTACACATAACTAACAAGCACACATCAAATAAGACGTGCATAGCTAATATCATAAATCATGTTCATTATGGTGATCAAGGAATCCATAAAATAAACCATAAAACTCAGCTTATTGAGAAAAATAAATTTATTTGTATTAACTTTGAAATAGAAGAACCTTACAACCTTTGGTGACTTGATGTTGTACAAGCTCTTCCCAGGGTCCAAAATAACAATCTCCTTTACTTTGACAAGCCTCACACTCTTCCAAATGAGTTCAAAGAGGTATGTAATCTCGCCTCACAAAAGCTCAATTAGGAAGACTAAGTTCCAGTAGCATTTCACCTCAAAAATATTCATCTTTTAACCTCTCCAGTAACCAGCCCAATGCTTCATTTTATAGTGCAAAGGAAGGAGGTTACAGCTCCACCTATGAAGGGATAGAGTCCTCCTTCAAAGGGATAAGTTCCTCACATCAAAGGGTTAGCTCCTTAAAGCATGGGATGCATGAACCTTAAAAGAGCGAACTTGCCACCTCAAGATTCCTTCCAGAACCTTCTAGAAATGACTCAAAGTGAGTTTTTAAGAATATACTTGTGCCTTTTTCACTTTTATAGGGGTTCTCACCCATAACACAGAGACAAAGTGGTTAGGTGCGTAAGGGACATGACCATTGGGTGCGGGACTGCAGGTAATGCTAAGAGAAAGTGCGAAACCAAAGTTTTAGAGACTTTTAAGGGCTTTCTCTTATTTTCAAGGCTTGATATGAAGAACTAAGGCTTAAGACTTGCAAAGGAGGAAAGTATGAGTGGTGATGTACTCACACATTCCAGAATGTCAAGGTGACATTTTTTGTGCAACAGATTGCCCCCTAAATTGTGAAGTCTGTAATAGATGAGGATAGAATTTGTCATCTAAGAAGAGTGAAGTACTTTATCATTTCAAGGGTCATCCTATGGACACCCCAGTCGAAACCTGTAAAAACATTCAATGCAAAATATACATATGTGAACGTATCATCACTGAGGTAGGCATTCCCATGCTCAAATCAAAATTGACTAGAAAACTAACTAAACTGTTCTGATAGAGGAATGATTTTGTAATCCATCACGAGTATAAACATATGTAGACACAGTATGGGCGCAACTATCTGTTTATGAATAGTCCACTGTATAATGAATAGCAAAATTCCTCACAGCCTGGATGGTAGAAACTAGATCCAGGGTCTTTATTTCCCGAACTAGTATGATTCTATCCATGTGAATGAATGTGTCGAAGTCGAACATGGTAGAAACCACTTGATTACTAGTCAATGATGTAAACTGTTAACAAGTGTGAGAGAAACCACCAGTAATATTAATGGCTCTGAAAGTACTCAGTACAATCCATGAAATGTGAAAATGAGCTGATGTCAAACATGTCATAGAATTCTTTGATCGAAGGTCAATGATGCAACTTGTCATCGAAGGCGAGAAACCTGCCATTAGGGCATACAGATTCCAAGGTAGTGACGATTTCTAGATCATATTTCTATTTAATGAGCTAAATTCGATAGAAAGTGATTTGTCGTAGGCAAGCCCATAACATGAAATCATAGATCAAGTTTTGAAGAAATATATTTGGTAAGGACTAACTCAGGGATGGTCAAAATGGATGACCGATATTTTGCAAATGAATGGTTTATTTGAACTCACCTCTTGAACACATAATGACACTGCAGATGGTTTGGTGACAAATGACCCAAAGTTAATACCCAGAAACCAGCTGAAAACTTTCAATATGGTCTGATTAACTGTCAGGCAAAGGATTTCCCAACCAATGTAAACAAAAAGTGTCGTGTTCAAGAGTGGTTAACTGCTTTTCTAAAACACAAAGTATAACAAACAGGTTCATTTTTCTCTCTTTTCCCCACCATTTTTGGTAAGTACCTCTTTATTTTTGGCAAGCTCGAGGTGGATAACATTTGCTTGGTTATAAGCTCATCCTTCAGATGAGTCCAACTTAGTTTAAAATTTGAACCCTAAGAAGGAGTGGTTCGTTCATGTTTAAAATTAAACAGGTCCTTTACTGTTAAATTTTAATGAGTCCAGTATAGGAAAAACTCTGTGTTTTTCAATTTGAGGGAGTCAGAAGAAAAACTTAAGGAAACTCCATGGGTGTCCTTTTTCGTAAATTTGTGTCCCCCAAGCCCGAAAAAGTATAAAATAATACTTGAGAGAATCGCTTGACCATTACGATCAAGGAGTACTTTTCATAGTTAGTGCACTGATTTGAAAAAGTAAAAAAACGATCAAAGACACGTCATTTTAAAACAAATATCGAACTTGAAACAACAAAAGTCCAGTGATATTTTCATGTTTGCATGGTTGGAAAAGAGATGTAAGTGGATCAACTTTTTAATTCTATTTAACGAGTTTAAAAGGGAAAAACTCAGAAATCTTTTCATATTTTACGAGTCATAAAAGAGCTTAAAGAGGACTCCAATGTTTCACTTTTTCGTAAATTTTGGAAGAGTGTGAAAAAGTGAAAAAGTATGCTCTTTGTTGAAAATGATCAATTATCCTTGAAAATCCAATATTCTACACAAAAACTCAAAACATTACTCATACCTGTTTAAAATAAATAAAAATGCATCAAAAAGTTACCTTTTTAAAGTAAAATATAAATATATTAAAAATTCATTTATTCAAAAAGCTTATAAAAAGGGCTTTTGTAAATTCATTTTTACTGTTTGACTTGAGAGTGAGAAGTGAGAGCTTTTGGGTAGAAAACGTCCTGTGACAATTGCAGAAAATCCATCTATTGGAATCGAAAACCGTCAGCTCCAAGTAATCCACAACATCCCTATCTTGTATTTCAACTGTTTACATTTCGTTTTTAGACTTTAAAATTGATTTTTTGAGGAGAATTTGCTTTAGAAAAACGCTCCCGGGGGTCCGCAGGTGCAACATGCGGCCCCTGTAGACCCCAACGTTTTTCTACAAGGGAAATAGTTGGGGTTCCGCACCTGTTGCTTAGGATGAGTGCGGACCCACGCATTGTCCCTAACCAGTAGGTGCGGACCCCGCGAAATAGGTTTTAAATTTTAAATTTTCTCCATTTCCGCCCAAAAATTTTTGAACTAAATTGTTCTAATATGTCTTTCTTGCAATGTAGGACATACAAAATGCTTATTTGGCGGGAACGCGAGCATGAGGATGTGGATCTTGCCACATTAATTCATCCACCTACAATACGAGAATTAAAAGCATGCGGACTATTTAAATTCTTGGCCATACCTGGCATGAGGGCCCAAGTAGACTTCTTGCAATGGCTGGTAGACAGGTGGAACATACAGGAGCAATGTTTCGTGATTGGTGGCCTCCAGCTCAAAATTGAGCTAGAGGATATATATTTCTTGACTGGTTTGCCCAAAAGAGGTGAATAATTATTTATTTTCGGAACTAGGCCATGTGGCCAGTCTATTGCTAGTCTTCAATTGGAGTTTTACAATGACCAAACAGAGGACAAAGAGATCGATATTAAAACTATCCCCATCCTGAACTTAAGGTTATTGCATTCACTATCACCAGACTATGAGGGAGTGTAGCATTGCATGTAGCTACCAGATCCCAGATGCGAATGGCAGTAAATTGTTATCGAGGTACCATCTTCAACTAGTCTGAGGCTGTGTTGGCGAATGTAAAAGGCCAACTAACTAGAGCAAAGAATGGACAACTAAAAAACTTTGGATATGGTTTCCTAGTTTTGAGCTTTGGTCTAAAGAGGGTACCTATGTTGGTCACACAATAGCTTTCTATTGAGGCTGGTCTTCCTTAAGAGCCTAGGATAATGCATTGGGTTGCAGTGATGGCCCGTCATCCTAAGGAGGGTTTAGAGGTTGTCCGATTTCCACCTGAATATTTTCGTTGGTTGAGGAACCAACTTTTTGTGATTTAGGATTTTCCATATGCTGGGATGGATTATCGTGGTGACCTAGACAAGGCTCTTCCACCAAGAGAGTAGTGGGATGATTCAGGTAAAATCATTTTCAACACTTTCTATGTTTTAACTATTTTTTTTTTGTTTTTTAAATCTTCCAAAACTGATAATAAAAAGTTTTAAATGCAAATGTGGGTCCACGACAACCAGCCACTCTCCAGCCTTATGAGAGGAGAGAACCAGCTGCAGCAGTACCCGCCTCGCAGGACCAATCTATAGAGACCCTGACCAAATTGGAGAATCATCTAGAGTGATTGACAACAGATATTCCAGAGACTAGCATAGATGATATTCCACTTAGGTTACATCGATATGTGATTGGGGTCTAGGACCTTTTAGGAGGTTCCTTTGTAGGGTGGCCCAAGCAGTGGTTTCTTATCGTGATCATCACCAAGGATAGGATGATTGCTTTTATAGACTCACATGACATTTTATGTCTTTTTGTACTATCATTTTTGTCGATCATAAGGTGTTTTTCAACCTATGATCGAAGACGATGTATATTTCACACACTTCTATACTATGATATATCACTATTACTAGCTATCTTGTGTAACATGTTATGGAATGTTTTTTAAATTTACTA
This sequence comes from Pinus taeda, assembly GCA_000404065.3. Classification (NCBI taxonomy): domain Eukaryota; kingdom Viridiplantae; phylum Streptophyta; class Pinopsida; order Pinales; family Pinaceae; genus Pinus; species Pinus taeda. The sequence continues at coordinate 46,015 of APFE030616228.1, read as the reverse complement.
TTTTGATTATTGCAAATGTCTATTTAACATACGAGAAGCAACTGCATCTGCTAATGTTTTTAAATATCTTGGAATACGATGATATTCAATGTAATCAAATTCACGTTCCAAGAGACGAGCTCTCAAAAATAATCTTAATAACACTGGATTTCTAATGGCATAAACTCTGTTAAGCTGTAATACAACGAGTTTAGAATCTAACCTAACAATCAAACTCCGAATCCGAAATGATATGGACTGAGATAATAACTCAATCGCTGCACTATACTCTGTAATGTTATTCGTTGTTTGACTGAGACTTACCCCATGCATAGATACTAACTCATCAGAGGGTGAATAGATAACCCAAGCTACGGAAGAAATGTTTCGTTTATTGCAACAAGCACCATCAGCAAAATCGATATATGTTTGAAGAGACGTCGACATCTGCAATATCAAGAGTAAAATCAAGATAAGCAGGAATAATGATAAAATCACTCTCTAAACTAGGCACACATTTCTAATCTAAAACACACCAGCTAGAAAGAAACTAATCTAATAAAAATCTCCACACCAAGGTTTAAGCATAATATCTCTTCAAATAAAGCCCATTTCTGGGTTTATCCAAAGAGACATCGTCAAAATCTACCAATTCATAGGCTCCTTTTGCCCGCTTTCGCTTAACAATATAAGGACCGTGCCATATAGGTACAAATTTTCCAGCCCCTAGTTTATCATTTGCTTGATAATATAGTAAGACTAGGTCTCCTTCTGAAAAGTTACAAGGTGTAACATTTCGGTCATACTGAACTTTTATTCATTTCGCATGAGTGTCGATTGCTAATGCAACATCACATCGATTCTCATCTAGTTGAGCTAAGTACAACAAACATTTCTCCTCTTCGAAAGTGGCTGGGAGTAATTCTATGGCTATTTGCAATGACGAAATTTCACATTCAATGGGTAACAGTGCTTCCAAACCGTAAACCAGTTGAAAAGGAGTGAAACCAGTTGATGTTTTTACTGAGGTTCGATATGCCCAAAGTGTTGAAAATAACATGTTATGCCAATTCGACCTATGAATACCAATGATTCATTGGATCATAGTGACTAGAACTTTATTGATAGCTTCAAACAGACCATTAGCCTATGGGTAATATGGAGTAGAACTATCGTGATGCAGGCCAAGTTGATCTGTCAGTTCATTCATCATGATGTTTCAAAAATGACTCCCATGATCAGTAATAATAGCTTGAGGAACACCGAATCTAGCAATGATATGATTGAAAATGAAAATTTCAGCAGTTTTGCCATATGCCAAAAATGTAGACATCGCCTCGTCCCACTTAGTAAAATAATCTACCGCAAGGATGATATACGCATTCCACCCAACCGAGTGAGGGTTACATGTAATAAAGTCAATACCCCACTTTGCGAAAGGACTAAAAGCAATTATTGGGTGGAGAGGAGTGGGTGGAGCACGCATCTTACGATAAAAAATCTGACAATTGTGGCATTTCCGAACTGCATAGATACAATCTTTGAATAAGGATGGCCAGAAATAACCAGCGCGCAATATCTTTTGGGTTGTGGCATACCCAGACATATGACCGCCACATGCTCCAGAGTGACAGTCATTCAGAACCTTTTTAGCTTCTTCATGAGTTAGAAAACGTCAGAAAACAGAATCCGCCCCACGACGATAGAGTGTATCTCCAATAATATCGTATTGTTGGGATTGGAAACGTATTTTCCGTCGCTGAGATCATGAGATTTCAAGCTGAAAAGATTGGGTTTGGAGATAAACAATAATATCTCCATACCATGGGTCAAGAGTACTGATAAGAAGCAAGGATTCATCCGCAATGGGTTATTCTGCCACAGTTTCAATATCAATGGGAAATCACACATCTGTTCTGCAAAAACCAAAGATTTCTTTGCCTTGGACTTTTCAAACTCCAAGTCAAATTCCTACAGGATAACTATCCATTTGGAATACTTTCCCCCTAGCAATTGTTTGGTCAAGATATACGTCATTGGGTTACAGTCTGAAATTACTAGATGGTTTTGCGTAATAAGATGTAGTGATGAAATCTTTGGACAACTTGAATAGCCGCCAAGGCCAATTTCTCCACATGTGAATATTTAAGGTCAGTCAGATTCAGGGTTCGACAAAGATAGTAAATCACATGTTCACTGTTGAATTCATCTTCCTGAACTAAAACCATCGCAATGGTGGAATGAGAAGAAGCAAGGTACAAAAAATAATTATGGTTGTAGTTGGGAGGATGCAATAATGGTGCATGGGTCAACGTGTGTTTAAGTGCATCAAAAGATTTGTCAGCTATCTCATCCCAAAAGAATGGAGTATTCTGCCTCAACAACCTAGTAAAACCTTTCGTTATCTTAGCGTAGTTAGGAATGAAACGATGTAAAATGTTTGCTTTCCCTTGCAAACTTTGGAGTTGGACAAGAGTCGAAGGAGGAGGTAATTTGACAATAGCTTCAACCTTCTAGGGATCGACATGAATGCCAGCTTTTGAAACGACAAATCCCAGTAAACGACCCGTTTCTATATAGAAAACACATTTGTGTGGATTCAGTATAATTCGATAATGCCAACATCTCATAAAGATTGCCCATAAATGAGTGAGATGATCGGCTCTTCGTAATGAATGGGCAGGTAAATCATCAAGATAAGGGTACAAAATGTGCTTGATGTCATGAAATGCATAAGACATAACCCTTTGAAAAATTGCTCCAGCATTCTTCAAGCCAAAAGGTAATTTGCAATAAGCAAATGTCCCCGATGGACAAATGAAAGTCGTTTTAGGTTGATTTAATAGGGAGTATGTTGATTTGATTGTAACTAGAAAAACCATCCATAAAGGAGAACATTTCACTATTGGCACAATCATCTATAATTTGATCGATATAGGGGGTTGGATAATTGTCTTTAGGACAAGCTCGATTAATATCCCTATAATCGATACATATTCTTATCGTTCCTTACTTTTTGTTAACAGGAACAATATTTGATACCCATAAGGGAATTGGATAAATGAAACCTGCTCGAAGTAATTTCTCAACTTCAGCTTTAATAGCAGTAGCTTTTCGTGGATATATCTGACGCAAACGTTGCCGGACAGGTTTAGCATCCGAGTATGTTTTAATTTCATGGACAATAATTGATGGATCAATTCCTAGAATTTCTTCATATGACTAGGCAAACACATCGCAGAATTCTTGAAATAGGGCTTTATAAGTTTGGATTTCATCGTCCGTACAGGAAGCACCTATATGAATGTTTTCAATAATTCTGGGTTTAGCTGAAATGTTAATACGAACCGTTCGAGAGATTTTTCCAAAATTTAACTCAGAATTAGGATGTTGCAATGGATTCTATGGTTCTTTGACATAGTCAGTTGTAAAAATAGACGAGAAATCATTTTCAAAACGATCAAGCTCAGGTAAAAATGAAGATCAATGATGAAGATCTTCCCATGGTAAATCATCAATAGACAAAAGGTCACGAATCTGCTCATCAGTATGAACAAGATCAGAAAATGTTGTTGAAGTTGAGGTTGATATTGAAAGTGATTCCCCATGGACCACATTCATTGGATTAGTTTCGGTTGAACAAGAGTCAGAAAACAACTGTACAGCGTGATATGCAATTTCAAAGGGACTCAAAGGCATCACGTTAGCAAATGAATCCACCTCAGAATCAAAAGGTACGATCCAAGGATCATCAAAAGCAATAGTGTTTGATGAAATCATATGAATAGTTGCAATAGAAGGCGATACATTAGGAGGAGGGAAAGAAAAAGTTCCTAGTAAACCAAAATATTTAATCAAACCTACCCCAACATCCTTTTAACGAATAGTTGTTTTACCAACATGTTGAATACTATCTGAAGAGGCTGGGTCAGATGTAAAATAAGTCAGCTGGTCTATCGTAACGATCTTTCCATTATGAGGAAACTTGATAAGCGGAAAGACTGATGAAACAATAGCAGTTGTGGCATAAGACCAACTGTGACCCAAGAGAAGGTTGTAAGCTAGAGGAGCATCAACCACTTCCACATCTAGATTTACAGTTTTCCCTTCAACCCCTATAGGTAAATCCTATAAAATGCCAAAAGGATGGAACCCTCAGCCATCAAAATCCTTTAGAATCATCAAGGACTGATTGAGTGTCGGAGAACCAAGCGATCTCCAACACTAGATCGACATAATACACGTAGAAGTTCCCTCATCAATCACAGTCCGAAAGCAAGGTCTGTTTTTGACTAACACTGGAATCTGGAAATCCATTTGATGAGGTAGGCGTGGTGTATTATTCTCTAAATCATGGATTATAAGGTTCAAATCTTAAATATCAACAGCTCCTATAGCCGACAATAGTAATTTATGTTGTGCTAGGCATGATTGCAGCACCTCCAAAGCTGAAATTGCTTTAGGGTAAATAGCTAAGTATTCAACAATGTTATAATTCTGAGCAGCTCTCACATGTGGATTGAAAGCTGACTTCCAAAGTATACCTTTAGCAGGCAGTTTGATTACTAAGTCAGGGTTAGATTTCTCAATCTGTAGCGGATCAGAAACAGAAGGCGTTCAAGTTGATGGGTTTGAATTAGAAGATTCTGCTTCTTTACCACCAACAAGATTTTTACTATCATAATCTCATGATCGCATTGAAATCCTGACATGAGACATCATCATAATGGGTTCTTCTGAGGCATTTGAGGAAGAACCGATCATCTTACTATCTTGGCCAGGAAAAGGATCCTTCAAGACAACAGGTGTTTGAGAACCTTTGATAATTTTCGAAACCTCGGCTCGATGTGGGCAGTCTCTTGTAAAATGATCCTCATCACAAATGAGACAAGGATAGCGAGGTTTACGTTTCTCATCAGTAGATTCATTTTTATCTGATTTCTCTTTTGAGTTTTGTTTATTTTTGTTCTTCCCCTTCTTTTTACCACCGGATTTTGATTTGGTCGTAGATGATTCTACGACATGGATATGGGTAGGAATTTCATGGGAAGAGTCTCCTCTTGGGGAATCTGGTAAAGTTATAATAGGAGGAGAATTCCTTCAGTGGCATGAGACCCTGAAGGAGCTGCAGTTATTTGATTTTGTTTCGGAAGGTTGGGGATTTTTTCATGTAAAGTGCCTTACTGTGTATAAACGAGGTCATGGTATTGAGCCTGACCAATTACTTGCTCTTTAGTAATGACTCCTGCCTTAGCTACATCTTCAGTGATTTTAGGTAATAATGATTTAACGAACCATTCTGCTAAAATTTGACCTGGAATAAAAACTTTCACTAAACGTCGTCTACGTCACCATTCATGAATATGATCTGAAATATATGTGGACATTGACTATTTTAATGAAGTTAATAATTCCGTGCCATTTTGGTATCTAACAGGCAACTGAAAATGAGTTAAGAAAGAAGTGGCTAACTGACTAAAATTATAAAAAGAGCCTCGTGGTAACTCAATCTACCATTTAGTAGCAAGACCAATCAAAGTGCGTTGAAAAAGACGTAAGTGAATTGAATCATCAATAATGGAATTAGATGCACACTAGAGTTGATAAGTCATCACATGATTTGATGGATCTTCTCCTGATTTACCCTCAAATTTCGGGATATCAATGGGCAACTTATTAGGCATTGGCGGCCAATACAGAAGATAGTTAATTGGATCATTCGTAAGGCGTGACAAATCAGGGAAATCCAAAGTTGTAGTAAAAGGTAACTGACAGTTAGGGTCTCGAAAACCTTGGGTCACAAGACCAGCCCCAGGAGGAGGATATCCAGGATAACTTGGAATTGGATTTGCATTGGGAATATTATATCCTCCCGGAAAACCAGGATTAACCAGACCAAATTGGGGTTGTTGAGGTTGCTGGTAAGTATATCCAAGGTACGGTTAATACTGATAAACTAGGTTTTGCACAGTAGGAACGAATTGGTACTTTATCTGGTACAGTTGATAAGTGAATTGTAGTTGATCTGTGACAACCGTACTTGGACGAGGTTGTCCTATAGGCGTCTGAACCGAAGTCTGCACTATAGGTCCTGACTGTGGTAAAGAGGCTTGAGGAGTTGATGCAGGAAAAGTAGAAACTGGAGTTATCGATACTCCAAAAGTAGGTGGGGTATATTGAATAGAAGCTGTAGTAGTTGCAGCAACAGTTTGAGGCAGAGTTCGAGGTGAACTAGGCCGATACTGATGAATTACACCAGGTGCAGAAGTTTGAACAGTAGGCTGGATAGGTTGCTGGGTTGGACCAGAAACCAAAGGTTGTCCAGGCCAACTTGATAACCACACATTAGGTTGCAAAGTCTGTTGAGATGGATCCCACACCATGTTCAGTCTGGGGTATGGACCCATAAAAGGTTGAGCATATTGAGGACCATAACCGGGTTGAGCGTAGGGCTGATAATTGAGAGGTACATTTCCAGTTCCTTGAATAAATGGTTGACAAGAAGGTGGTTGGAAACCTTGAGTTGGGTACTGACTTTGAGGTTGATAACCTTGAGGCATGTACTGAAACTTGGGTTGGCCTTGAGGTATATATTGATACTGGGGTTGACCTTGAGGTATGTACTGAGTTTGGGGTTGACCTTGAGGTATATACTATCCTGACGGTATGTACTATCCTTGAGGTTGCCCCCCAGGCAGTAACTGACTAGCTTGAGGTTGCCCCCCAAGCAATAATTGACTACCTTGACGTTGCCCCCCAGGTAGTAACTGACTACCTTGGGGTTGCCCCCCAGGCGGTAACTGACTACCTTGATGTCACAGATTTGGAATATTACTAGACATCATAAGGATTTCTTCTATGCTCATCGTTTGAGTTCCGTTATTACCAGTTGATATTTCATGTTCAATTGGTTGAGGAGACACTCCTAAAAAAGTACCAGTGAGTGACTCATACCCCGAAGGAACAAAAGGACTGCCATATAAAAATGTTTCCGGTGTTTTGGAAAACATAGATGACCATCTCGACATATTCAAAGGAGGATAATAACCTTTGGGCATAGGATGAAAATGAATTCGAGATGGTGAAAAACTAAGACCCGGGTTTTCTAAAAAAAATTCAATGATACGTACCAAGCGTCACTCCTAAAACGACTGTAGAAAATTGATTCACGCTCCCTAAGTTCTAAAGTCAGTTTATTTTCAGGGAGAGTTATATCTTTGTCCGGAATAACAAGTTCTTCAATAGAAATGAGTCTAGAAGGAAGATTTTGGGTAATGATACTTCCTACCCTGGGTGAACTAGGACCACTAGAAGTTGGAGAAGCAAATCCTGAAGATGGGGTAGGAGCAGGTTTAGTTTCAGGTTCAAAAATTTCAGGTTCTTTAGCTAATTCAGTAGTAGGAGAAAAACTACCAGTAACTTCAGAAAGTGAAAATGGCTTAGAAATATACTCCGTTGTTTGTACTTGATAATCAGGATGAACAATTAAGGAAGACTCTCTAGCTTCTGGCAACCCGACTCTACTGCCACTAGGTGATACAAGAGCTTGTAGCCCTTCAAGCTGGCTTGGTGTATACTCAGAAGGTTGCCCCCGAAGTCTACAGGGATTGTCTCGGTAATTCAGTCACGATTAAATATTTAATTACTCACACGCAAACAAAGAAAATCTCAATAAAACCACTTAAAGTCTCTAAAGAACCAAACAATTGAATCACACGCCTAAAAAATCTAAGAGTTCAAACCACACACAAACAATAACTTTTCGTACCAAACACTAGTTTGTGATGAAATCAAACATCATAGAATTTAATACAGAAAGGGCAGTTGGAACAGTTTACCCGACAACCTGCTTAATGAAACAGACCAGCACAAATTTCTTCAAAAAACCATCACGAGTGAAGAGAACCCCCCAGAGAGTCCAAGTGAGTCTAGTTGACGTCTGCTCTAGGTACAGTGAGACCCGTCCTTCACCGTCACCTTAGGAAATAATCTTAAGTTTATGGACACTAAGTTTACCAACAGTAACAAATACAACAAGGGGAACAGCCTACAATCCGATCTACACGCAAGGGAAGAGTAACAAAGCTCAATCGCCTTGAAGGCTCCTCGACATGATCAATCCAAGGTTTACCGAGAAGTTACCCCATGATCCTCGACAATGGTTAATTTGAGGTTTATCATTTATAATACGCGCAAATCTTCTATCTTTCACAATGAAACAAACATGATTATCTCAAAGGTTTGGACATGATCTCGTGATTGACTCCTTTAAGAGGAGCTTCCCAGATTATATCAAATACAATTGGATTTATTTCCTACCGCAAGATATAGCTACTTGTTTGTTTTAACTATCTTGGAGTTAATTACTCCCTACTCCAAGATACTAGCCTAAGCTATATTGGTGATAAGAGCCCTAGAAATAAAAAAGATTGCTAGATCAATTTTAATTAAGCATTACTTTTATGGGTTGTTTCTTAAGTCAATAGGTATGGAAATGAAATTTTGATGGTGTGAAGACTTGACTCTAAAAACACTAGAAAATGCACATAAGAATGATAAACAATTCGTTTTTCCTTCAATGAATTTCTAGCTAAAAGAAAGAGTTTGAGAATGCAATTCTTTGAAAAACAAACATTTATTTTAACATGTAAATGAAAAGAAAATATTTTTGTCATTTTCAATAAGAACTCAAAACGAGACTACTAATTATGCTCACAAAAAATCCCTTTTCTTTTTCAATACTCAAAAACTGGAAAAAACGATTCTTTCAAAAGAGATTCTACAATTTCTAGAAAACACTCAAAACTACAAAAATTAATCTTGAGATCTAAAAAAAAATTAAAAAACTAATCGAAACAAAAGCTGCAAATATTTTTGAGGACGTTTTACTTAGTTATTCAGTAAACTAAGGATTAATTCGTTCAAAAAACAAATCAATCAAAAAACATCTAGTTATGTTTTCTTTTATAAAAATGAAATTCAAAACTTATAACGAAGTTCGTTCAAAGATTTGCAAAAAGAAAATGAAACCTATTTCTCACCAAGGATGGATGTCACAAACCAGTCAGACTCATCAAAAAGGAAAAAAGACACCAGGGTGATCTAAGGTCTCTTAGGCTTCTAATATTTGAGTCACTATAGAGACCGAGTGAAAACCAATCGAGGCATGTAAAACTTCTAGAAAATCATCTAAAGCAAAAATACCAATGGAACTTACTCACAAGAGATTTTTGACGGAACACATGCAGATCTGGGTAGACACTAAAAGTAGTAAATGAAACCTAAACTTAACTATAAGAAAACATTTTAGGTTTTTCACAAAGTTTTCACAGGGTCCGCAGGCTTTCGAAAGAAACAAATGCGGTACCGCTCTGTGCACTAAAGGAACAGTGCAGAGATATTTGCACTGTATGTAAAAGGAAAGTATCGTCCTCTTAAAAATTTTGAAAAAACAAAAACTAATCCAGATCCTAAAACCTACCCAATCCCACACACATCAAGCAAAAACTAGAAACAAAAATAAGTTTCCCAAGTCAAAGACAATGAAAAACCAAAAACCAAATTCAGTTCCCCAGTGGAGTCGCTAATTTGTTGGCTGGATAAATTAAACTTGCGGATAAGGCTGATCTTGCTAGTATCAAAAGATATCTAGCAAGAAGCAGGACAAGCAAATCTACCTTTCTCTAAACATATTGCGATTCATCAATAAAAACTATAGAGGTGTTTAGACCCTAACTTAAGTCCAACGCTAGTTTGCGGCAGCCATCCTTCAACCGTCCAAAAGAATTTCCTTTTGAGAACCTACAATCACAAACAAGCACACATCAAATAACACCTGCATAGCTAATATAATAAATCATGTTCATTATGGTGGTCAAGGAATCCATAAAATAAACCATAAAACACACCTTATTGAGAAAAATAAACTTATTTGTATTAACTTTGAAATAGAAGAACCTGACAACCATTGGTACCTTGATGTTGTACAAGCTCTTCCCAGGGTCTGAAACAGGAATCTCCTTTACTTTGACAAGCCTCAAACTCTTCCAAATGAGTTCAAAGAGGTATGTAATCTCTCCTCACAAATGCCCAATTAGGAAGACTAAGTTCCAGTAGCATTTCACCTCAAACATATTCAGCTTTTAACCTCTCCAGTAACCAGCCCAATGCTTCATTTTATAGTGCAAAGGAAGGAGGTTACAGGTCCACCTATGAAGGGATAGAGTCCTCCTTTAAAGGGATAAGCTCCTCACATCAACGGGTTAGCTCCTTAAGGTATGGGATGCATGAACCTTAAAAGAGAGAACTTGCCACCTCAAGATTCCTTCCAGAACCTTCTAGAAATGACTCAAAGTGAGTTTTTAAGAATATACTTGCGCCTTTTTAACTTTTACAAGGGTCTACACCCATAACACAGAGACAGAGCGGTCAGGTGTGCAGGGGATATGACCATTGGGTGCGGGACTACAGGCAATGGTAAGAAAAAGTGTGGAACCAGAGTTTTAGAGACTTTTAAGGGCTTTCTATTATTTTCAAGGCTTGATATGAAGAACTGAGTCTTAAGACTTGCAAAGGAGGAAAGTATGACTGGTGATAGACTCACACAGATTGCAGAATGTCAAGGTGACAATTTTTGTGCAACATGGAGTGCATTTGATCTATTTATTTTCCTGAATATATCACAGCCCAGATGGATGAAACTAGATCGGACGTCTTCAAACTTGTTCAATCTTTTCCTGATGTACAAGTTGATCCATGTGAACAGATGTTCTGAAGTCGAACATGGAAAGACAACACCTAATTACCAGCCAATGATGTAATCTATTAACATGCACGAGAGGAATCACCAATAATGATAATGACCCTTAAGGTACTGTAGTACAATTCACGTGGTGTGAATATATGAGTCAATGTCGAACACCACGGAAAATCTTTCGGTCAAAGGCCATTGATGTAAACCTATTGCCGGAAGAAAGAAACTTTCCATTGAGGCATGTAAGCTTCAAAGTACTGAAAGAGTTGTTCCTAAGTCAACTTCTTGGATAATAAGCTGATGTAAACAAGAATTGACCCACCGTAGGAGGGCTTTAATGAATCCCACATCTACGACATGAAACGAAGAAAATGATTTTGTGGAGGTGAAAACAATCTAATGATATAAGGTTCAGGAATGGAAGTCATGAAAAATGGAGAGTAAAGGTATTGTAGTGGATGAGGCGTTATCTGGGTTGGTGAATTCTCTGAGTGACTTCTATTAAACATATCGGCAACACTGAAATGGATTGGTAGCATTAACCCCAAAAATGGATGGTACAGAGGACCAATGGTGATGTGACCGGTGAATGGAATAACCCAACCCGACTCAATCATTGTGATGAAGTGAAAGTGTCATGTTCAAGAGCGACCTGCTACCAATGAAGTTCTTCAATTTTTCTTTCCTTTTTCGCCAGTCATTGCTGACTAGTACCTCTTTATTTTTGTCAAGCTTGAGGAGGATAACGTATGCTTGTTCTATAATTTTCCCTTTGGGAAAACCTGTCGCTATGTTTTAGCGAGCCTAGCGACAGTGAAACTAGCTCTTGTCTGGATGGACAAGTTTGTCACTTTTGTTTTAATGAGTTTAACGACAAAGATAACTTGGTCCTTTTCATGTCTACAGAGTTTGAAAAGGGACGAAAAGGAAACTCTAATAGTCCTTTTTCGTGGTATAATCCCTTAAGTCTGAAAAAGTATAAAATAATACAAAAGGGATGACTTTTCATTAGTTTTATCGAACCGAAAAAGACAAGCCCTCGATCTTTTTGTGGAATGATCCCTCAGGTCCAAAAAGATTAAAATGTAGAGGAGGGATGGTGCTTCCCTTTACTTTAACGAGCTGGAAAGGCCAGTAGGTCAACAATCTTTTCATATTTTACAAGTCTAAAAAGAGCTTAAAAGAGACTTGTTTTTGAGGAACGAGTGATGTTTTCGAATAGAAACTGGTTCCAGGTAACTCTTGAACCTCTCAAACATGGCAGTGTAAAAATGATGGCTAACAGAAACACTCATCACAGCTATTCCTCAAAAGGGAAAAAAATTAAGTGGAGGCATATGATTGGCTAAAAGAGTGGAGGTGATGGTAAGAACACGACCAAGGCTTAAAAGGCTGATAGAAATGCGATCACAAAGGTTATTTACCGATGGTGGATTCATTTTTTAATGATCTTGAATCTTTAGAAACTATGCTCAGTGTTAGGTTTATTTTTTAACGAGCTTGAACTTTGCGGAAACATTGCTCATTGATAATAGTCAGATATGTTCAATTTACCATTAACACTATATTCTTTGCATAGCCAAGGTGCGATGGCCATAGGAGGAAAATTTTATGCAGTGTTTTCTCATGAATTGTTTGCCTGTTTTTGCCCAAATCAGGATCCTAATTCATCTCATGTTTGTGTTTCAGAGATTCATCGAATCAAGATGGTCATTACATGGCATGAATGTGAGCATGAAGAAGAGGACATGATTGCCTTACATGATCTGGGTATGGTTACTGCATTGCGAAATTGTGGCTTGCTCAGACTCTTCTGCATATCGAGCATGAGGAAACAAATCATTTTGTTGCAATATCTTCTTGGTGCATGGGATCCGATCAACCAGGTGTTCCAGATTAGAGGCAAATTCATTCCTTTGACAGTGGAGGATATTTACATTTTGACTGGGTTATCGAGGTGTGGCACCCCTCTCTCACTATCAGGATCTACCCGTGGGGGTGAATCCATGAGGGATTATATTTGCCATTTCTGTAGAGGTGGATCTCAGCTGAGCAGGGATGGCAAGATCAGTATTCGAGATATCACTGACTAGTCCTTAAGGACTATTCTATTCAACTTTGCTAGACTAGCTGTAGCGCGACTCTTCATTTGGCCAACAAATCATATATGCAATATGCTTTAGAATGCCTGAAACTGAAGGTATTCAACTGGTGTGAGTCAGTGCTTCTGGTTATAAAAGAACAACTTTCCAAGGTGAAGAATGGAAGATCCAAGAACTTTGGTTATGGTTCCATTCTGACTACTTTCGCCTTGTAGAGGATTCCACTGATGCAACTATAGTACATTTCACTAGGATTGCTAGCACCGAGGGAACCACGGATGCAGAGATGGGTTGACCTCATGGTTAGACATGCTGTCCAGTCATAGATTTCATTCTCTGATGTATTCTTTGAGTGGTTCAACCGTCAGGAGATGCTCTTCACTGAGTATCCATACGTTGGGATGGATTTCCAAGGCAACCCAGATTTGGTGCTACTGGCTAGTGAGCAGTGGAGCGTCATGGGTAAAATGATCTGACCATATCTTTGTTTAATGCTTTTATAATGTTATTGTGTTTTTTTAAATGTTATCAAGACTAATCAAACTCCTATATCTGTGCAAATGTTGGGCCAATGTGACTAGCAGTGCGCCCAAGGGTAGCAACTATCGTTCCAGTAGGAGAGGCTATAGGGAGGGTTGTCCTTCATGATTTGGACATAGCGGAGACCCTTGCAGTATTGCAGGATCAAATTGAGGGTCTCACCCTTGGTATTCAGGATGTGAGGACCAACGAGTTACCTCTGATATTACAGCGCCATACCATTGGCGTGCTGAGTCGATGGACTAGGCTCTTACATATGATCGCACAGGCGGTGACTTGTTATCACCAGCACCATTAATCTAGAGTGTTTTTCTGCATTTTTGAGTTTTGGGTCGTATGACCGATTTTGTCCTCGACACAGAACATTTTGTAAAAACTATAAACTGCTATATATATTTTTGATTTTCGGAGTTTTATTTTGGTTAAGTTATGTGATCCTGATGCAAATGTTAATTGAAATTCTTTTTTCTTTATAAATATTGCAAATGTCTATCCAACACATAATTTGCTAATGAATCAGTTAATGTGTTTAATTTTCTGGAAATGTGTTGATATTCGATGGAATAAAACTACCTTTCCAAAATCTTGACCCTTAGGAACATATGATAGATAGCTGGATTCCAAACAGAATAGATGCCAGTAAGCTGTAGGATAACAAGTTGTGAGTCTAGCCTGACAACAAGTCGGTGTATGCCATGTGCGATGGCATCAGAGAGAAGCTCCATCAACGCGTTGTACTCAGCAATGTTGTTCGTTAATCGAACAATACATATCCCTCTGAAACTCACTAACTTGCCGCTTGGATAAAAAATGGCCCAGACTACAAAAGATAGGTTTTGCGTACTACGACTAGCTCTGTCGGTGCATCCAATGAATGATTCCAATGGGTCTGACATCTGCAACAAATGCAAAGTGGATTACCTAGCCAAAATGATAACTTTTGATGAAAACAAGAATGTAACAAAAGCATATAAAGAGATTACTACACTTAATCAAGCATAGTAACGCTTAAGATACAACCTGTTCCAGGGTTGCGAGAGTGGAATCCCATCATAGTCTACTAGCTCATAGGCGCCTTTTGCTAATAATATTTTAACAATGTAGGGGCCCATCCACAATGGTTCGAACTTACCTATTCCAAAATTTATCGGAGTCCTGATCATAAAGTAAGACCAGGTCACCTTCTGAGAAGACACAGGGCTTGACATTTTTCTCAAATTGGACCTTAACACATTTCTTATGAGCTTTGTTAGCCAAAGCGACATCACAACAGGTTTCATCCAATTGGATTAGTTCCAAGAAACGAGCCTCTTCCTCTGAATTTTCAGGAAGTAGATCGACTACGAGCTTGAAAGATGAAATTTCACAACGAATCGATAAGACTGCTTCCAAGCCATACACCAACTGAACGGGTGTAAATCCGGTCACATTTCTCACCGATGTCCTATATGCCCACAAGGCTGAGTACAGGATTAAGTGCCAATTCCATTTGTGGACTCCAATCATCCTTTACATCATGCGCTTCAGGACTTTGTTGATGGCCTCAACTTATCTGTTAGCTTGCAGATAATATGGAGTAGAACTGTCGTGGGACAGTCCTAATTTGGCAGCTAAGTTAACCATCATGTGATTGCAAAAATGTGGTCCATGATCTGTGACTATAGCCTGTGGAACGCCGAATCTAGAGACTACATGATTGAAAAACAAAAGAGTAGTCATTTGGCCATTGTTGTTTAATGTAGGCATCATCTCGGCCCATTTTGTAAAATAGTCAATAGCAGCTATGATACACCCATGCCCCCCAGCCAAGGTGGGGTTACATGTCATGAAATCTATGCCCCATTTGGCGAATGGCCCAACAAAAACTACTAGATGCAATGGTGTGGGTGGTAGTCTGGTTTTGCGGTCGAAGATCTAACAAGCATGGTAACTTCTAACTGTGATTATGCAATCTTTGAATATAGTAGGCTAGAAGTAACCTACTCGTAAGATCTTTTGTGACTCCTCGTGTGTGAGGCACCTTCATAGAATTGTATCGATACCTTGATGGTAAAGTGTATCACTAACGATCATGTAGTCTTTTGCTTGGTATCGAGTACGTCATTGTTCGGAGTGAGAGTTATTAGGCCTATATGTTTCGGTTTGGAGATATATCAATATATCTCCATACCACAGATCGCTTGACGATATCAGAAACAAAGATTCATCCACAATTGATGCTTTGGATGTCGAATCGTTGGATGACGATGGGAGGTCACATAGTAACTCCGTGAAAACTAGATATTTCTTTGATTTGGATTTTCTGAATTCCAGACCAAACTCTTGCAAAATTGCTACCATTTCAAATATTTTCCCCCTAGTAATTGACATGACAGAATGTAAGTCATAGGGTTTGAATCTGACAAAATGGTAGTTTTGCAAAAGAGGATATAATGTCGAAATCTCTGTACTACTTGAACAGCTGCTAGAGCCAGCTTTTCAACATAGGAGTACTTTCCTTCTGTATCATTTAAGTTTCGACTTAAATAATAGACCGGATGTTTAATTCCATTGTCTTCTTGTACTAAAACCATTACGACAGTTGTATTTGCTGCTGCTAGATATAGGTTAAAGTATTTTTGATAGTCAGGAGCTTACATTAATGATGCTTTTATTAGGGATTCCTTTAAAGCATCAAAGGAAGCTTGCGCAACTTGATCCCAGTTGAAGGGCACTTCTTTTTTCAAAAGACGCGTATAACCTTTAGCACGTTCGGTGTAATTTGGAATGAACCTCCTTAGAAATTTTTCTTTCCCTTAGAGTTTATGAATCTGAAGCAAATTTGAAGGTGGAGGCATATCGATGATTGCTTGAACCTTACCTGGGTCGAGTTGAATCCCATCCTTAGAAACTACGAAACCAAGTAGATGACTAGAACCGACACAAAACACACACTTGTGTGGATTGAGTCATATCTTATGGTGTTGGCAACGTAGAAATATAGCTCTCAAATGCTATGGATGATCAGTCCACTTTAGCGAATGAGCTGGTAGATCATCGAGATATGGTTGAATGATGTGTTTGATGTCATGGAAGGTGTAATTCATTACCCTCTAAAAGTTTTCCCCTGCATTATTTAAGCCGAAAGGTAATTTACGGTATGCGAATGTGCCCCATGGAAATATGAATGCAGTCTTCAACTGGTCCTATGGGTGGATGTTTATCTTATTATATCTGGAAAATCCATCCATGAATGAAAAGATTTCACATTCGGCACATTCATCAATTATCTGGTCGATGAAGGGTGTAGCGTAGTTGTCCTTTGCACAAGCTTTATTTAATCCCTGTAATCAACGCACACTCTAATCGTTCCTTGCTTTTTCATGACAGGAACAATATTCGATACCCAATCAATTAGAGGAACAAGGTAAATGAAACCAGCATGTAAAAGTTTTTCAACTTCTACCTTAATGGCAGCAGCTTTCTTCGGGTGAACCTACCGAATCCATTGTCGTACTGGTTTGACATCTGGATACATCTTGATTTCATGTTCAATGATGCTCAAGTCAATGCCTAGCACTTCTTCGTATGACCATGCAAAGATATCTCTAAATTCGTGAAATAGAGCACAATATATTTCCAGTTCTGAAGGAGAACAAGATTTGCCAACATGAATATTCTCTACAACATTAGGTTTGGTCAAGATATTTATGGCGACAGTTTCTTCAATATTGGAAATATTTCACTCGGAATCCACCGTATTTACAGTATTTGATAGAAAATCAAAAACTTAAGGATGATTAAGGTCGTTGGAATAATCTTCATTGTTATCTTGAAGATGGGAATGATGGTGGTAATCTTCCCAAGGTGCCTCTCCTATCATCATTGACTGAATGATTCCTTCATCTGTAGAATGTATACGTGACAAAGGATTCGAAGAGGTGCCATATTCCAGAGACCTATCTATCCAACCACTTGATGAGTGTTGATTTGGGCTTGCCGTCCAAGCCAAGAAAATTGATTGCTACAAAATTTCTATGGGGCTTGGAGGCAATACCTTGTGATGATCCATGCTAACAAAATGTTCAGAATTCTTCTTAATCTTTGCTGATGTAGAAGATACCATATTACAGGTTTCCACTGTGGCCACTTCCACCAGATTACTCGGAGGCGGGAGGGCAAAAGTACCCATTAAGGCAGGGTCTTTTAGGAGGCCTACTCTAACATTTTGAAGTGATTGAGAGCGTCCATGGATCATTGGAATGCTTCCCGTAGCTTGTGAACTATTGGGGAAAAAAGTTAGTTGGTCAATGATTATAATTTTCCCTTCGAAGGGAAATGCAATCTCTCTAAAATATGTTGACACAACAGCAACCATAGCATAAATCGAGGGCCTGCCCAGTGAGATATTGTAGTCAAGGTTTCCATTGATGACTTCGACTTCAATTTCTATTGTCTTGCCCCTAGTTCAACTTGTAAGTTACTTAAAATCCCATACGGCATGTATGCTCGTCCATCGAATGCTTTTAATGTCATTGATGATCTTGAAAAGGGTGGTGAGCCTAAAGTTTTCCAGCAACTCATCGACATAATATAGGCAGATTATCTCTCATCAATCATTGTTCGGTGAACAGTTTTGTTGAGGGCTTTTACCTCTATGAGGATAGCGAGTTGAGACTATAACTGAGGTTTGTATCCTTTATGGTTAAAGGCTACAAGATTAGAATCCATTCGGTCAAGCCCACTTATTGCTGATAATAGAGCCTGCTTTTGGGAGGGGCAATTCTGTAGTACTTCAAGTGTCGACATAGTAGATGGTGACTGAGCTAGAACCTCTACTATATTATAATTTTGTGCTACTCAAGCACGAGGATTAAATGTTTATATATGTACTACTCCCTTTGGTGGTTTTATTGTTAGTTTAGGAATGATGGGTGGCACAACTTCTGTCGAAGTTGTTGTCAAACTACTAGGTTGATTTGTAGCCTTGTTGTTCGACATCTGTGGATACCCATAATCTATATTCCTTATCGATATAAAAGCATCATTTTGCTATTTCGAAATTGACAACATAAGCACTTGGGATGGGGAAGCATGATCAATAGCAGCCAAATTGGTTTCTGGGTTTGGGAACGGATCAGTCAATATCACCGAGGTACTTGAAGTTTTCAAGAACTTTGTGACCTCAGCTTGATGTGGAAAATCTTTCATCCAATGGTACCCATGACATATGAAACATGGTTGAGTAGGTTTCTTTCACCCAGTAGGGTTTTCAGAAGATTTTCCAAGAGTCGAATCTTCCTATTTCTTTTTTTTGTTTTTCCCTTTCTTCTTGCCCCCTAGTTGCTTTGGTTATTTTCCTTTGTCTGATGACACAGCATTAACCTCTGAGGCAGGAAGTTTGTTTGCTTTTTTACTAGAAACTGCAAGGGCTTTACCAGATGGGGCCTTTGCGGTTTGCATACTTGAGGTGCCAATCACACCATCGTCGGCATGAGTGTCCCTGTTTGATTTAGGAGGGGGAGGAATGGAAAATTCTGGTCTAGGAGCATCAAGAATTTTGTCATAGAGTGTTCCAGACTGAGTATAGATCAAGTCTAGATATTGTGCACGAGCAATGACTTACTCTTCAGTGACGACTCATCCCTTGGCCACATCTTTTGTAATAGAAGGTAACAATGACTTAATAAACCATTCAACTAGAAGCTAATTAGGAACATATGTCTTTACCATTCAATTATTTTGTCACCCTCATGAATATGATCAGATATGTGAGTGGCTGTTGTCTGTTTAAAATTGTTGAGGAGCTTCATTCCTGTTTCGTACATTATGGGTAGCTGAAAATGGGTTAGAAAGGTAGTGGCAAGGGTGCTGAAGTTATCGAATCAAGCTCTAGGCAATTTGATGTACCATTTCACTGCCCAACCAGTTAGCGTTCGCTGAAAAGGGTGAAGCCTAATCGAATCATCATTGAGGGTGTTGGATGAACACCACAAATGAAAGGTCATTACGTGATTCGTGGATCTTCACCCGGATTTCCATTGAATTTAGGAATATCTGAGGGAAGTTTATGAAGAATCGTTGGCCACCAAGGGGCATAAGCAATTGGATCATTTGTTAGCCAGCTAAGATCTGGTAATTCTAAAGTTGCTACGAAAGGCAACTATTGATTCAAGTTTGGCGAAGCATACCCAGGATAGGATGGGATTGCCTAAGCAGTAGGTCTTTGCATACCAGCATAATGTATCTGATGCTGATAAATTTGATAAGGTTGATGGGCATAACCATTATAATATGATTGTTGGTAACTATTTTGAAAATACGGTTTCCCATTACCTGCAAAGCTTTGTTGCTCAGGTCCTCAGTAAGCTTGCTGGAATTGTGGTTGTTGATATTGCACTAGCCATGGTTGTTGGACCATTTGCTATTGTCCAATACTGGATAATTAACCAAGATGAGGGGTGATAGAACCCGTTTGAGCTTGAGTCACTCCAGTTAAGGGGGCACTAATCTAAGGTTGTGATTGAGTCGTGGAGACAAGAGGTTGTTGTATTACGACCTGAGAGACTTGAGGTTGACATACAACAAGCAGCGCTTATACTTGCGACACCGTCACAATAGCAGGTGTAGTGGGAATGTTCGACATAAGTTTATTTGGTTGCATTGGATATACAACTCTTGGTTGTTGAGGCAGTATTGGCACCCAACCACTAGATGAAATTCCAGTTTGACCTGAATTTTGTTGTGAACTCTCATATGGTTGTTCTCCCGAAGGGAACAATAAAAAGGCATACTCCCCCCCATATGGCGGCAATATAGTGTTCAAAGGATAAATTAGTCTTTGGAGACTGGACTACCCAAATTGATACTGATGTGAACGATCAATTTGCTGAGTCTCAACATAAGAAATTCTAGATAAGATTCCGAATGAACAAATAGGAGCAGACCATGTCGTCGAAATAGTCCCTAGGTGGACTCCATCTAGCGGTTGAGAACTAGTTGAGGAAGATGGTATACCAACAAACATTGGCGGAGTAGAAGTAGGATGCTCTGCTGCTGATGTATCAGATGACACAGTCCTAGATGTTGATGGTTGTTCAGACATATTTAATCTATCCAAAAAAATTTCTAGCGAATTGACAAGAACTTGCGATGAAGGGTGATTAAAAACCTAACTTCTGTAGCAGAAGGACATAGGTGGATCCTAGTTGCAAAATTTAATGGGGTACTGGATGGAAAATCCTCTACAATCTCTTCTATAGCAATCAGTCCAGATGGAAGAGGTTGACCATTAGGTTCGTAAAATATTTCCAGTGTCGAAGAAGTTATAGTTTCTACAGTGATAGATACTGGACGGGTGACACCTTCTGAATCAGCCCTAGTGGGAGCTAGTTCATGGATAGAAGTGCTTACCGTTACACTAGGATCAGTTCTAATGTCCCCTTGTAACTACAGAACTTCTTCTATAAAGGCAAGGGTACTAGAAATAATTGGAGTAACATGAGTCTCTGATGATGTTGAAATACAAGTTCCAAATAAACCAGGAGATTTTCACCCAGTTAAATGAGACTGTTTTGCCCAAAATGGTTTCATTTCTGGAGTTAAAGATGGTTGACTCGTTAGTCTCCACAAATGATGGGATTTTGATTGACTTTCTTCCATGATTGCAGATTACTTGATCAACTCAAAATTAAAAAGGGGAAATGTTATTCCAAATTAAATGAATTTTATGACACTTTGACACAACTTTCTTTTCCAATTTTTAAGAGTCAAGAAAAATCTAAAGGTGACTCTAGTCACCTACAATTTTTAATGAGCCTGAAGTGACAAGTGCTTAGATGGACCTTTTCTTTTAGGGAGTCAAAAAGGAACGAAAATGACTACTATGCAAATCTAGATAGAGGGTTTACCAAATCAATTGCAAAACTACAATATACACCTTGGTGGTAAATTAAAGAGAAATTACCAAGGACTTTACGTAGGGCAGTCAATCTTCTTGAATGTTGTGTTCAATGAATTGCGATCAATAGGGCGGCAGACACAGCTTCCTAAGGATAAAGGATATCAGCCTATTTTCATCTCCCAATATATACTCGACGGTACGAGGAGCTCAAGTCTGTACTAGCACTTATCGTATCAAAGAGGAGGAATCACCCAACCTTCGATGAAAATGATAGTTACCAGTTTTTATGACACCGGAATACGTCTCTAGCCTAGACTTCTAGATGTTGTGCATTAGGTTCCAAAGTGTTTTTATGTTCATTGAGGTTTAGTTTAAAGTTGATCATTTTTAAGAAGCTTGTCTTTCAAGGTTCACAGTGTGCTGTAGATGTAAAATTCCTAAATATGTAATCTAAAATGATAAACAGTCGTTTTTTTTCTTTTAGCAATGAAAATCCTAGCTACTAAGGAAAGAAAAGTATGATTCTTTCAACAAAGAGTAGAGAGCATACATTAAATGCACTTTTCCTAAATCATTTTCCGCATGCAGTCTAAATGCAAATGCACATGCATGTATTTTTTTCCGCTTCCTTACTATGTGAATGCCAAAAAGGAAAACTAAGTACAGATCTGAACTATTTTCTTCAAAGCGATGCTTTTAACAATTTCTTTTCAAAATGAAAGGAAGACTAAGATGACACTTTCAATTTCGAATGGAAAACTGCTTTCGACACTTCAAATACTGACAATTCAAATCAAATACAATGGCAAAAGAACAATCGATTATCTAGAAGAGGAAGACTTTACAACACTCTTCTTCTTGACTCAAAACGACAGTTACGACACTTTGGAATCAAAAGATGATGGTTCGATTAAGCTACTTTTTGCAAAGAAGGACTGTAAATGATGAAAAATACATAAAAAACATTCACAATTCCTTATCAATGGAGGCTGAATAATGTAAAGGAAGAAGGCTTCAACAATGATATATTGATCATAAGCAGCAAAACTACTAAATAGAGTTGAAAACAATGAAGAAAAAACCAAATTCCAGAGAGGGAGACAGTCTCATTCAATCATCGCACCTGTCCTTAAGGAAAACAGGGATGCATCTCACCTATAACACACGGGAGGTGCAATGCATCCAGACTGCCAATGAGAGATAGTGTGATGGACCAAAGAATGAAACTGAGCTTGGTTTTGCTCAAATTTGCAACTAAGTTCAGTGATTTAGGCTGAGCTATGATAGACAGTAAACACAAAGTATAGGAGTATGATCTTGTGAGGTTATTGAGCTACCACTAGGGCACTTAGGATGTTTGCAAGTCACTTGATCAGTTCATAAACCAACCCGAAGATTGACTGAAGTAGCGTTGATCTACTTTGTAGTTGCATAGCAAAAGCATTTCGAAGACTAACTGCCTTAACTTCAGGCTCTGTCCGTAGTTTATAAAGCAAACAACAGTAACAAACAAACAAACTATTCACTCCCCAGTGGAGTCACCATTTTGTTTCCAAGAAAATTAGTGTCTATTTAATCTGCTAGTTCGACTAGGATGGGTAGCTATCTTAGAAACAAACAATTCAAAGTAACTTGTGTTTTCCTTTATAGATGATAGATAAGAGAGAAGTAGAGAGCACCAACCTTAATCTTCGCTTGGCTCCTTGTTTGTTTCCTCTCTCCTTTCATAGAGATTGCCACACCTTTCTCACTTTTCTCACTTCAAAGAACACCTGTAGAGGCAAAGCAACAAGAAACCGTCAAAGAATAGAGATCTATGATACCATAAACAATGTAGAATCAGAAGTACATTGACCATACAGTTGCATACACAAATACAAGATTCAGAAATACACAAGTATATGGAGGAAAATTGAAATAACTTATTGATAGTAGATGTAAAAGAGAGGATTACAACCCAACTGTCTGATCTAGCATCATCCTCCCAGCATGAAAGCCCTCTTCCCCTCATGAAAAGCAAGATCACCTAAAAATACAATGTCTCAAAGAGAAACCAACAGCACTTCCTTACAAATTACAAAATTCCAGCCCTCTAGATCTCTGTGATGAGGGATCCATATATAAATATTTGCAGGGGGCTGAGTCAGCTTCTAGGTTTTTGATTAGTGTCATTTCACTGATAGTTCTTGGTTCCACTTGGATATTTCATGATCTCTTACTCATCCCTAGGCGAATTCAGAGAGGCAAGTGTCATATGAGAAGTTTCTAGAAGATTCTCTGGGTTTCCACTTAGCAAACTGTCTCTTCCATTTGTCTACTCTCACCCATCACACCCTACAGAAGGCCCTTTCAGTATGCATCACACCCACCATGTGTAATAGGTGAGATGCATTGCATTTTGACTAAGGAGCAGTCTGTATGGGTTAGTTTTGACTAGTTCTGAGTAGTTTTTTAGGTGGAACGTCTGGGAAATGATGTAATCAATTGACCTTGATCCTTTAGGGTATGAAACAATACTTTTAGGGGTTTAAGATCCCTTGGTTTATTGACATATGTGATTGGGTTGCAGTGCCCAAATATGTCTATAACGCCACCAGCGACATGAAATAGGTATCAAGATTTGAGATACAATTATGTTGATGTGTAGTTGGATCAGGAACAACAAACATGAAATGAAGGCTTAGGAGTACCGTAGCAAATATAAAATAAAAAACTTCTCTTGAGAATTCTGGTGACACTTTATGGAGTTGGCAACATTGACTCAAAACTAATTATGGATTCTTTTGATATGGCATGATGAATGAAAGAGTCAAGCAGATTTCCAAACCCAATAGTCACAAAGATGAGGTGAAATGGTGTCATGTTCAAAAGTGAGTCACTACCATTAATAGTTGAAGTGCCTTGTTTTCCCAATTTCACCAACCATTTCTAGTCAGTACCTCTTTAAGGAGGATAACATATGCCTAATTTATAAGTTCATCCTTCAGATGAATCGCTCTCGGTATATTTAACGAACCGTAAGGAGTGTTTGAGTCTCATCATGTTCGATGATTCCAATGCTTTTCGATGCTTTTACAAGTCTAGTGAAGGTATTACACAACTCCCTTTTCATGTTTATGGAGTTTGAAAAAGGGGCAAAGAAGAAAAATCCAAAGATTCCTTTTCATAAAATTCTCTCTTGAGTCTGAAAAGGAAAAAACTGATACATAGTAGAACCTCTTAGACGTGTTTCACTAAGGTATTCCTTTTCTATAAATAGTCTATCCCAGTCCAGAAAAGGGTTACACTTATATTAGGTAGATGTTGTTTCCTTAACTTTAGCAAGTTCGAAAATACAAGTGCTTGATAGTCTTTTCAAGTTTAGGGAGTCTCCAAAGAGCTGAAATAGGACTCTTTCTAGAGGAATGAGTGGTATAAAGGGTAGAAACTAGTTTCGGTCATGATGGAACTGCTCAAATCATGTACAGTTCAAGAGGTTGGCTAAAAATACCACTCATCACAGTTGTTCCTCAAGAAAGTGTAAAAACCCCAACTGACAATGTATGATCAACCAAGCATATGGTGACAATGGAATGAAAAAACCAAGGTTAATTTGGAACAAATAGGCTAGTAAAAATAACATTGTCACAGGATAGAAATGGTTTCATTTTTACACAACCTTGAAACATGAGAAAAACTATGCTTGACAGTGGTTTCATTTTTATACAATCTTGAAACATAGAAAAAATATGCTTGAAATAAGTTTGTAGGCCCCAAACATAATCAATTAATTCTAGGCACATGCCCCCTAAACTTCATTTCATTCACGTAAGTAGACTACTCATTACTAAGAGGTGGATGGAATGAATGTTCATTTATGAGATCAAGTGAAAGAATCACCTAGGAATTTACGAGAACTAATCAAAGACTTGAATTGGAAGGGGATATGTTTTATTTTTTAATGAGATGGACACAGGAAAAGAATTATGCCCATATACATTATTTCATTATTTTAGTGATCTTGACATAAGAAAAGGAACTATGCTCATTACAACTTATTTCATTTTTTAAGTAGCTTGAAACAAGATAAGGAGTTGTGCTTCACGAACCTTGTTTCATTATTTAACAAGATTGACACAATAAAAGAAACTATGTTCCAAGATCTTTGGTTATATTAATCATGGTTCCCAGAGACCATGCCTTCCAAGAAGCTCACATCAGATGGGAGATAAATTCTCTAGAAGGGATACATATCAAAGGATCCAAGGGAAAGATAAGGCACGGCTTCTCTGAGTACATGATGCAACAAAATTAACCCATGGAAAGGGATATATCACTTAAATATAAGGACCATTTAGGGACGTTGGTTTATTTGGAATGAAATTAGGACCAATGAGCAAAATTTGGTCAATGATCACGATTCTTCCTTCATGTGGGAAACACATCAAATGAAAGAGTCAAGAGTCAAGAGATCCCATTTCATAAACATAGTCATGCCCAAGAAGTAATTGAAAATCTAAAGGGCCTTGGACTACCATCGCATTTATATAGACATTCTTTCCTCCCAAATTAATAGGAAACTAAGGAAGGATCTATAATGATTGATTGGTTCCTATGTTAAAAGCCAACAAATTATGGGTAATGACATAAGTTGAAGGAACCTAAAGATTTCCAAGAAGTGGAGGACATAATACTAATAGACATGCCTTCATCCATGATTGTGCTAGATACAAACATATTATAAGCCTCTACTATGATCTGAAATGGCACATAAGGAGGAAGACGATATCCTTCCAATTGAATCCAATCAAAGGAAGTGACCATATTACTTGGAGGGGGTGTCATGGGAATGGTACAACCTCCCCCTTGTGCTATGGAAATGGGATAAATTCTCCCTTGTGTTGTGGGAATGAGAGGATTACTCTCCAATTCATGGGAACTTGAAGAAACAAGAAGAGGTTAAGCAATATGAGACTCATTCTCTACATGAAAAGTACAATCAATGAAAGCTAGAATCAAGTCAATCATTTTCTGAACCAATGGTTCGTTGGTAACATACTCATGGGTTTCACGTTCAGAGAGAGTGGTATTAACTGGATATGGATTCTGATCAATCACTTGATCAACTAGTAGATGGTTAGGGGATATCTTTTGGTAATGTGTCATAAGTTTTAGTTGAGAAACCATAATATTTCGCAACAATTTGGATGCTTTATCCCTATAAGGGAAAAGGTCAATTGAATTATTCCCTTCACATAGCTTATTTGGAAACTTAACTTTACCATTCTTCCCATGAACCTTATGAACATTAGTCGATGGTTTGTCACCAAAATGATCTCTAGAAGCTGACAACAAAGGTTGATGTGAGCCTATGGATGACACTTCTAATACCTTAGGAATACCAAGACAATCTCCAAGAAGGTGGACACCCTTACATAGCTTTCAAGGGAATTTAACTTTGTGGGGTTGATTGGAAGGTTTCTCCATACTAGTTGCATTGGTAGCAATGGTTGCTTCGCTGCCCCATTGCTTATTGTTCTTCTTCTTCTTCGTTGTCCTTTTATTCTTCCTCTTAGCTTTCTAGTTACTATAATCAATACTTTGACCAAGCGAGGAGGAAGAAAGGGATCAAGAAATAATAGGTGAAGAAGGAAAATGGTTAACTTTACGATCAAATTGAGGTTGACATTGTTTAGGTGGAGGATAACTTGGTTAAGGAGAATTTTGGACATTCAGAATCATAGGGGATGAAAACAACCAAACTAGAAAACCATTGGTAAATCTGGGAATGGACAATGTTTCCATATAAGGAGAAACAATATTTCCAAAAAAAGGAAAAGAACCAGGATTCCTGGTAGAGTGGTTTCCTTGATTGGTAGACTTGGGAACTGTCACCATTAGTCTCAGCCTAAGATCCCTTAAGGAGTTTCTCTGGGGTGACAATGTTGTTCTAGAGTCAATTAATTAATTTTAGAAATTAAATAAATAAAATAAAACAAAGGGGAGACTAGGTTGATAAGGATTACCAAGTCACTGTGAACTCCGATATACCACCTTTGTAAACCAAGGATTTATGTATGCACAGGAAATCTCTTTGAATGTTGTGGTCATTGTATCATGTGTGATAAGGTGGCTGAATCATATTCTTAAGGTTGAATTACATTCTATGGCAGACTTCCAAAATATACCTGAAGGTAAGTGGATGCACAACCCATATTAAGGTTGTCTAAAGTGTAACTATTCGATGAGATCATTTTTACCTACTCATAGTACATGGAGCTTCATTTGATATAAATGAAGGTACATGGAAAATGATATGAGATATCTGAATCACATGGAGAAGGATATCACCCGCAAAATATAGTGTTGAAAAGTAATGATAACTACTATGTTTAAAGCCTAGAACTCTATGTGTGTCGTTAAGTTTGAAATGCTCCATAGGTTAATTGAGGGAATTTTTGTAGTTTATATTGAATTATTTTTTAATTCCAAGGCTCAAAATGTGATTTCACCTGAACAAACCTATGATGCAACTAATATGACAAAAATAACTCTTTTTGTTTTCCCTTAACAATGAAATGTCTAACAATTGCACAACAATAATAATAGTGGTATTTTATGGAGCGGAGTGAGGGCGGACCAGCGTTCTAGGGTTTCTACAAAATCTGCAATGGTAGATCTTTATAGACTTCTACAAACCTGCCCACAATGCCAGCAATACGATCATACAAATATGACAAGGAATTCAAGAGCATCATGAATCCCCCCCTGGGGGAGGATGCAGAGCCTCCCCCCAATGAAAATGAAGATCGGCAAAAGAATGACGAAGCTGCCAAACCAAAGGAACAAAATAAGGATGGCATGGATCTGAACTCACAACAAGCCAAAACAAATGACAAAGCACAACCGAAAGTCACTTCGACCACCTGAAAGCCAATGGCGGCTAAATGTTCGAAGATAGAACTCCCATGTCACTGAATCAATGCTCATATACAATATATGAGGGACCATGCACTGATAGGAAAGTTTATAGGACTATGGCCGACAGAGAAAGCACTGCGTGGCTAGATAGCAGCTAAATGGAACCTGAGAGGACACATCACCCTGTAGCTAGGACCTAAAGGGTTGTTCACAGCCATTTTTAACTACTTAGAGGACCGGAACAGGGTTATGGATGGAGGGCCGTATTTTTTCAACGCAGTCAGCCTCTATCTCAAGGAGTGGGTAGAGCGCTTCAACCCCAATAAAGAAGACCTCAACTGGGCTGCAGTCTAGATACGTCTATATTCTCTCCCCATGGAATACTGGGATGAAGCTTCTCTACAAGATATTGGGAATGGACTTGGAGAATTTATCAAAGTTGCAGATGAAACAAAACTCTGAAGATACACCTCTTACACCTGAATCTGTGTCTACATGCACCTCAGCAAGGCACTTCCGGATGCGGTAAGTCTATACCATGATGATATTGAATGGGTTCAGTTAATTGACTATGAACATGTATCGTTTAGATGTAGAAGATGTCATGCCCTGGGCCACTTATTTAGGGATTGTCCTTTAAATCATAAACCCTCAAATCCTTCTGCACCAAACAAGCCTGATTTTGATGGCTTCACTAAAATTGCCAATCGCAGGAAAGGCAACAAGAAACCAGTCTCAAATCCTAAGATGCCTCAAGCTAGCTCTTCCAAGCCTGCTACGAGCAACAAATTTGAACCATTGGCCCGAAAAGATGATCTTAACTCTGAAAACCCTGCTTCCTCAGAGAGGGAACCAAAGAAGGACAAACAATCTACTCATGTAGACTCTAAGAAACTCCAAGAAGATCCCCCGCCCAAAGATCCTTTCCCCTCTACTCAGCATAAAATCCCAGCTTGGAATATTCAAGGAATGGAGGTAGACAACATGCAACCTGATTCCAGAACATCAACAGATACAACTGAAGGATTGAATGAATCTCAGCACATGGAAGAGGAACCAGAAAGCATAGATATTGGGGACCTAGACATTCTAGGACTTGAGCAAGCAGGCAAAACAAAAAATTATGAGAAAATTCTAGAAAGACAACTATAGAATCTGGAAGTGATCCTCTCACGAGCACAAAGGCAAAAATCCCTACGTATTCAGACTGGTAGCCCATCGGATGGGAGACATATTACCAAAGATAACAAAAAGCGTGGAAGGAAAACAGATCTGCAGTGAATAATTCATATTGGAGTCAGGCAAATACTCCAAGCTTACAAAGTACTATAACTCCCTCCCTGACATTTCCCAATGAAGCTAATATCATGGAATATTAGAGGGCTCAATGGCATCGGAAAAGGTAGACTAATCAAAAATATGATACTACAAGAGCGGCCACAAATCCTATTCTTGCAAGAAACCAAATGCAATTCAATCGCTCTGGAAGGAATTGCAACAAAAGCCTAGCCAGGAGGTCTCACAGTAGTAGTGGATGTCGCTGGGGCTTCTGGAGGCCTAGCAGTCATGTGGAACGCTCGTACCATTATGCTCAATAACATCCATGATAATAATCATTTCATTCAAGCCACTTTTCACATCACAGGGACCAATACACATGGGAATCTAACCAATGTGTATTTTCCCCAGGAGGCCATGCATAAGATAGAAATCTTGAATACCCTTTCGGCAGTCAATACTGAAAGATCGCATCC
The DNA here is from genome assembly GCA_000404065.3 of Pinus taeda. Taxonomy (NCBI): domain Eukaryota; kingdom Viridiplantae; phylum Streptophyta; class Pinopsida; order Pinales; family Pinaceae; genus Pinus; species Pinus taeda. Next base: position 16,105 of record APFE030616228.1, on the reverse strand, counting down.
ACTATGGATCACTAGGGGCAAATTCAACATGATAACCATGTTGGAAGAAAAAAACGGGAGGCAGGAATAGATTGGATAAGGAAGGAAACAATCTAAAAGAATTTCTTCAAAACAACTGGCTTATTGACGTGCCATTCAATAATGGACTTTTTACCTGGAATAATAAGAGAGCAGGTCTGCATCAAATTGCCTCTTGTTTGGACAAATTCTTACTATCAAACAACGCAATCCATCTAGGTGGAGATTTTTCAGCTTCAATCTTGTTGGTCTCAGGGTCAGATCACTAGCCAATCTCTCTTCAATGGTCACGTCCTGGCAATGCAACTCGAAGACCATTCCACTTTGAGGCTTTCTGGATGCCTCATCTAGATTTCAATAACCTTATAAGCATAGAATGGAACAATTTTTCTCCTCCAAATGGCACAAAAATGTTTCAATTTCAGCAGAAGTTTAAACACCTCAAGAGTAAGGTCAAACAATGGAACCATTCTTCTTTTGGCAATATTTTCCAAGCTCAAATTACCCTCGATCAAGATATGAAACATCTGTAGCAGAGGATTATTACAGAAGGTCGATCAGATGACCTGTCAGAACATGAAAAGTATCTTGAGCCGCAGATCTCAAAGAAGGCAAAACAGGAAGAAATGCTATGGAGGCAAAAATCAAGAATAAGATGGCTTAAGGAAGGAGAAAAAAAACACAAAAAATTTTCATAGGACCACCATCCAATGAAGAATGAATAACAACATCACTCATATTCAAAATGAGCAGGGGGTAAATATGGAAACACATGAAGAAATTGAAAGTGAACTCCTAAGCTACTTCAAGCAGGCTCATCATGAGCCACAAATAGAGAGATCGCACGCCATAGATAAAATCACAAGGAACATTCCAAAAGTTATTACAGAGGAGCATAACCAACTCCTCCTCAAGCCTGTTGACTTACAAGAGGTGGAAACTGTAGTTCATCAATTGAAAGATGGGAAGGCGCCTAGCCCGGATGGTTTCACCTCCAATTTTTTCCACAATTTCTGGGAGCTGATTAAAATGGAAGTCTGGCAGGTAGTTGAGGAATCGAGAACTTTGGGATGGATGCTTCCAGCCATGAATGCTACTTTCATCACCCTTATTCCCAAGGAAGCTCAACCCAGTACCCCTGACGAATATAGGCCTATTTCCCTGTGCAACATAATCTACAAGATCATCTCCAAAATCATTGCCTCCAGACTCAAAATGCTGCTCCCTATTATCATTTCACCTGAGAAATCTAGTTTTGTCGAAGGTAGGCATATTACGGATGGCACCATCCTTACTCATGAAATTATTCACTCCCTGAAGCACTCCAGAAAGTCAAGTATGCTCCTTAAAATAGATCTTTCAAAAGCATTTGATAGCTTAAGCTGGATGTACATCAAAAAAACTCTAATTGCTTTTGGTTTTGCTCTTCCCTGGGTAAGGTGGGTCATGAGTCTCATCTCCTCATCCTTCTTTTCTATTCTGATCAAAGGTATTCCCTCCTCCCCCTTTCATCCTTCTCAAGGCATTAGATAGGGAGACCCTCTCTCCCCCTTCCTATTCATTATTATGGCAGAAGGGCTGGGCCACAGCATTAAAAAAGCCTAGCAATCATAGCTCCTTAGAGGATTGTTCTTTCATAACTCTACTACTTTCACCCACGAGCAATTTGTTGACGACAACATGCCTTTTGGCCATCTGTCCGTCCAGGAAGTTTGCCAGCTCAAAATGTTACTGACGGATTTTTCGGTAGCTTCAGGAGCTAGTATCAATAAAGCCAAATCCCAAATCTTCTTTTTTATACCCCTACTAGTACCCAAGCTTCCATAGGCTACATTCTTGGATTCTCTATTGCTTTCCTCCCTTCCAAATATCTAAGAGCACCCATGACTGCCTCGGCCTTGAAGCACTCTTCTTGGAAGATCCTTTAAGAAAATTTAGAGGCTCGCCTTACCTCTTGGACTCACAAGGCCCTCAATATGGCAAGTCGTTTAATCCTAATAAAAATTGTCCTTGAATCAATGCCGTTGTACCTCTTCTCAATCCTGGTTGCTCCCAAATGGGTTCTATAAGAAATTAAACATCTCCAACAATCTTTTTTATTGGGCAATTCAGGTCAAATTCGCAAATGGGCTCTGGTCAAATGGGACACGGTGTGCCTTCCAAAATGCGTTGGTGGAACAGGACTGAGGGATCCTTATCATAGCAACAAGATCATGGGTGATCGCATATGGTGGAAATGTCTTACTGTGCCATTCACCCCCTGGGCCATGCTATGGACAACAAAATATGCCAGTAATCGCCCACCAGAAGAACTAATACGAATGTTAGAAGTTAGCATGGGCTCCCTAATATGGAATTTGGCGAAGCAACACAAAAGCCTAATTCAACATCATAGTTTCTGGGAAGTTAAGGACGGCAATACAACATGGTTATGGGAATATTCCTGGCAGCTGCACCCCAAGTTAAAGGACATAATCTCACCTCCTCAACTTCCGGAGTAGGATGTGTAGACATATGACAAAGTCAAATGTTTTTGGAATCCGTCTACAACATAGGGAAACAAGCAATGGATTAGTGTGGACCAAATCTTAACATATGCAATAGAACAAGCTCAACGGACTCTTGATACATAATTAATGAAGAGGAAAATACAACATTCAGATGAAAGGGATATTCTTAGATGGGGCTACGAAGAAAAAGGTACCTTCACCACTCGGGAGGCTTATAATATCATTATCAAGGAACATATGGTCAAAGACCCTCTCTGGAGCAAAGTCTAGGTCCCTACCATATGGCTGAAAGTTTCACCTTTCTATGGCTTTTATGTCAAAACAAAATCTTGACATGGGACAATCTCAGGAAGAGAAACTATCACGGGCCCCCCGTGTGCCCCAATTGCAGGCAAGAAGAGGAATCCACAAAGCATCTTATGCACTCTTGTCAACTTAGTCGCAAGCTTTGGGAAAAAGTCAGTTTTCGATGCCAAAAGGAAGGACGGATCCATGGAGACATCATAGCCACTTTTCACAATTGGGATCGAAATCCATATCAAAGAAAGATTTTAAATTTGTTATGGAAGCTTTTTCCGAGCTTTCTCATGTGGACTATTTGGAAGGAGAGAAACTAGAGAATCTTCAAGGATCACTCCTCGCCCCTGGAAAATCTATGGAAAATCTATGGAAAATGATCTATCAAAATTTCAAGGAAACCTTACTTCTCCAAACCTAGCATGAGGAGGACTTTCCTTCTCTCCCCCAGGAACAAAATATCTGGGCCAATTGGAACCTTCAGTGGAATCAAGAATCAATAACCAAAGGAACAACTCCTCCAAAGGGCAGAATACCTGAAAAGTGGCTTCCTCCACCCAAGCATATGTTCCAGCTAAACTTCGATGGCACCTCGAAAGGAAATCCAGGCAAAGCAGGCTTTGGAGGGATATTTAGAGATTATAAGGGCGCTCCTCTTCTAAATTTTCTAGGTTGAAATGGATGGGACATCAATAACTCAGCCGAACTAGAAGGACTATGGCAGGTTCTTATTATAGCTCAAAAAAATGGATACTTTCCCCTTATTATAGAAGGTGACTCTCAGATCCTCAAAAATATGGTCAACAAAATTATGCAAGGCACACCTTCAAGCAAAGTGAGCAACAGTTGGAGAATGGCGAACCGGCTTGAACTCATTGAAATTTGGCTCTCTTCTCATAGACCGATCACTCTCAAGCACATACGTTGGGAAGGAAATAAAGTGGATGACTTACTGGCTAATATTGGAGTAGAAAGTGGATTGGATCTACATACAGGTTCACTCTCTAGACTGGCCACTGAAATCCAATCAACGGAATACAAAAATTTGGTGAAGAGTGAAATGAAACAGGGAGGAAAAGAGCACCCAGATGCGAGTGAATTTTTTTCTTATTAATGGCGATTAAGAGGAATGACAATGCTCGGCCTTGCCATCTGCTAGCCAGTGCTATTATCCATGCCCAGTTATGGCACTTGAAGGCTCACCTAAGGCGAGAGTAGGTCCACCTGTAGGATGTCTCAAATGATTGCTCCAGCCAAGACAAGGTAGCTGTTAGTTTAAACATGGCACATTTTCCTGTCAACCCCATTGTTTTCCCCCTTTCCTTAAGCGTCTGCCTGCTCCAAGCAGGAAACCCCTGCAGTAGAACTATTACAGGCAATCGTTGTTGGCTTCTTTTCTGTCTTGATTTTGGAAATGGATTTCATTTCTCCCATTCCAAGCTCTGCCCTTTGAACCCTATTCAGGCACCCACTATGCATTCTCTGCTTCCCATCCAAGTGCCCAATTCTCCTGAGCTTCTCCTTCACCGCATTATTATGGTTTGTCACCACATGAGGAGCCACCATGGAGGCAGCCGAGGTGGTCACGCTCACTCTCAGGCAGCATAAACCGTTGATCAGCCACCACCCCCTGCCACTCTGCCATCATATCAAGCTAATTCTCCCCCTCCCAGCTTGCCCCACAGACACTTTCCACACAACGTCTTCTAGTTGACTCATTTCAAATTTCAGAGCAGCCTGAACCAGCCCATTATCACGGCTAATATTACCATCATCTTCTCTGAAGAAGAAGATCAGCTTAGTTCTCCAATGCGTACCGCAGCAGAGCATTCTCAGGACACTCGCAGAATTGTTGGCAGTCATGGCTCTAAGCAGAACCTAGTAGAAGAAGGTAGAGCAGCAAAGCGTGGCGGATAGCATGAGGAAGGTGATACTGTAGGTGACACTAGGAAACTAGGTGGCAGCTCTTATGGAGCCACAATTTCGATGGCAATTACTGGCAGCTCAAGCGACACCCATCAAGCGTTGAATCCTCCAGATCGCAGCGAGGCTGGTGACGTAGCGAGGGAAGGTGAAATATGGTATAGTAACTCTTGCCCCGTCGTCAAGGAGTCACCAGACCAAGACGTCCCCATGTGATGCCACATGGACTTCCTCGTGCCCTCTCAGAGTTTTGTTGCTGACTGGTTACGTTCTGCTGTTTATGGTTTTGTGGTTCTGTTTATGTTTTTGTGGTTTGGTCGTCTGTGGTTTTGTTGCTGAAATGTACAGCAATTTTGTCAAATGGTGTTGTCTCAACTGCTTCAAATAGTTTTATTTCAAGTTCTCATTCTGGTTTTGTCGTTGTATTCCCACCCTACGCATGGTTTTCTACAAATCGTAACTAGTTTTCCCAAATATGGGACAGTTTTGATGACCACAAGGAACTCAGATGCTCTCAACTGAGGATTCTGCCTCATTGTAATTATATTTTTCTTTCCTTTTAATAGAATTAGTTTTTACAGAGAAAAGAAAAAAATGAAATGTCTAACTAAGTAGGGGAAGAAGAAATCAATCAACAATGCAACAAACAAGTAATGTAAAAATTGATCTCGTCAACTTCACTATTCCAATCAAAACCAAATCCCTTTATGCAATGCAAATAATTGTGTTTCCTTTCTTTTCTTTTAATGTTTCAAATGTAATGAAACATAAGAATGAAACTTGATCACTGACAAAAAGAAACCAAGCAGACTTTAACTATAATGTAAAAGTTACTTTTCAAATTTAATAATCAATTTATGCATACAAACATGAAATAAAAATAAGAAAGAAAGAAAAAAACAAAAAATTATCAAAGTTTGATGACATTGAGAGGTGATTAACACTCATACACAATTTTAGCAGAACTACAAGCAAAAACATATAGTTTTGAACAAGGGATTGGATTTAGAGAAACACATACAAACTCAGAGACTCAAGAAAACTTGTTCGGACAAACAATAATGAAGATCAAGGTAAAGGAATTCAAATTTTTGCATGCTACAAGATTAGTGCAAGTGCAAATCGGGAACTAGTGCACTGCAACACAGCTACATAGAAGAAATCGATGTGTTCGGGCACTTTGTCTCAAAACACAGAATGCGTTGGGGCTATTTCAGTCAAAACATAACACAAGAAACTCGAGCAAGCTTAAAAAGTGTTTTCATAATGTAAATCACTGTCTAAATAGGTCAATTAAGGTCACTTTGAGAGCGAAAAATATTCTAAGGTCAAGGAAACCACTAAGGGAAAATATCGAACCCTAGCGGAGTCACCAATTTATTTTGAGAAATTTTCATAACTACTGAAAAAAGGTAAATTCCCTATATCTAGTCGACTAATCTAGAAAAATAGAAGGGAAAAATCATAAAGTTTTCCTTATAGAAATTATATTATGGAAAATAATCTTACCTCGAATCTATATGAAGCCTTCCTTTCCTCCTCGCTTTTAAGCTCCAGTTCTAGCTCCATGTTCTATAATTAAAACCTCCACACAAAACTAAAAAAAGGAAAGGAAACACAAGATATGTGCAGTATAATATAAATATCTATTCAATAAGTCAACATGGCATTGAAATATATGAGTGCAAACATAACACAACAAATATATAAGAACAAGATACTTTTTTTATTGACAAATACTGGAGAGAGCTTACAACCATAACTAGAAGGTTACTTTCTAGATTTCTCTCCAAGTTGAATTGTCCTTCTTTGTCGCGAAGCATACCTTGATGTCAACCCTAATGCATGAATATGGTGACTCCTTTAGGTTCAAAGCACCAACATGAGGGCACTATCAATCTCCAAATCCAACCTTGATGTTATGGAAGGCAATCAATATAAAGGGTAAGAGTAGTAGTTTAGGATTTAGCATTCTAGGGTCGATTTCCACATGTGATGGGAAGATGAGCTCAAGAGATAAGAGATAATATCTCCAAGATGGGATAAGATAGATATTCGAGCTCTCTATCCATGTTAACTAGTTAAAACTACCTTAGAAGCTTTTGAAAGAGGAAGCTTCAGAGATATTTTTTATTTCCTAAATTTCTAGAATCAGGGGACCTACAGAAAGGAGAAACATGTTCTGACTTGCATTGGTTCTTTGGTAGGAAGCATGCATCAAATGTAGGGGGACAAACATGCAATCTGCTTTGGGGCTAAAAACAGTTTTTGAGAAATTTGACCCATAAACTCAAACTTTTTGGAGAAGTGATCCTTAGTGCTTTATGGAAGGATATTGACAAAATGTTCAAGGATGTGATTGATGTAGTTTGCAAGCATATTAACCAGATGTGAAAAAATGGCATGTAACAACTATGACGTGAAGAAGAAGAACAGTTCCTTTAGGCCAAATCAAACCCTAATCTAAAAATATAAATGATATAAATTGATGAGTAGGGTTAAGGTAGCAACCTAAAAGTTGTAGATCCAAAATCCACCAAGAGATTTATTTGTTATGAGCTTGTCGAGTTTTAGGGCTCTCTCCCTCTTAACAACAAATGCGCAAATGAATTGGAATTTGGGGGAAAATCTCTTTCATAGGAAAAATCTAATTTTTCCCTTGGCCATTATGGGCTCGATGTCGCTTGGTTTGATGAAAAAAAAATCAGCATTGGAATGCTCCCATCAAGCTCTATAATGGGTCTTCCTTTGTTTTTTATAATTTAGAAGTTCATTGGTACTCCAATGTATCCTTGGTGTCTCACTTTTGCCACCTACTCAAATTGAATCTCTTAATATGTGTCGCTCGTACTTTGGCACCACTTTGTCTTTGCACTTTTTGACATATGTGTCAATTTTTATCATGAGTAACCACTATTTACACATGTTTTTATAATCCCCTTTGGGAGTGACCCTTTTGGCAGCATTTTTGGGTCTCCTTTATTCAAAGAATCATAGATGATTTACCCCTATACCCATGCAGTTTCTTCTAAACCTCATTGATTCCTATTAGAGAATATCATCCCCTCCATGTTTCTTATTCATCCTATCTTTCTCATATTTGGCCTCAAACTATTCTAATATGTCTTTGAAAACCATTTGTTTGAGTAATTGAGCATCCGTTCCAGAATCATATTAGTTACACGTAGGTCAACCTAGCATATTATGCTCTAACAACGAAAGTCATAATTCCACCCATCCCATTATTTCCCCATCATTATCCCTAGTTTCAATCTCTATCAGTCACATTACTATGTTCCTTGTGCCTTTTTTGAGGACTCCTCATTACCTCAACTCTAGTAGGTCCTCTTGTATCAACTTCAACAGATTTGTTCCATGAGAGTGACCTAGAGGGTTGCATACCTTTGTTCCAACGTTCATTAATGCCTAGTGCCTTGAATCAAGAAATGGGAATCATCATTGACCATTGACTTAGTCATTTCTATCATGCTTAACACCAACTCATTATTGCATGATTGAGAATCATACACTTGATGGCCTGGTGCTCCAATAGATTGTCCCAACATTCACTGAGTGTGTTTTAGCTATTCCATACCTCATGAGGTAGCCTCATACATGCTCAAAATTAAGAAGGAATCCCCCAACATGCCTAGAAGTCAGCATATCGTGATCTAGCCTCAAACGTGGTTATATAGATTTAAATGGCTCTGTTTTCATAGATCATAAATCCCACAATATGAGCCCCTCCTTTAAATGGTTCATTCAAATTTTTAGAGCCCTTTCATGTTTAGAAGTGATTCTTTGGTTGTGACCTCCATCTCACATTAGCCCAGGGTAATTTCATCCTATGTATTGAGATCAATAGTATTCAGTGTGTCAGTTTTGGACTCTGTCTTCCAAGCACATATGTATATGGAAATTATTGTATAATTTTATCATTTTCTACCCAATTGATGCCAACTCATTATGTATCATCAGTTATGTCGCTCAGAGCCACATTGTTGGGCACACCAATTTTATTTGTACTAAGTTATCTCGGTGGGTATGGGTATGCCTCCCTTGCCTTGTTGAGGTCATTTCGACACCATAAAAATGATACTTCTATTTAACAAGTAGGTCTCTCCTCCACTATTTTTAGTTCTCCCCTTCAATGCTTCAATGCTCTCTCCCTCTCTCTATAACCCCCCTTTGGTGTCTCGTCAAAGTGAGCCGTCAATGTATTTCAGTGATATGATGTGCTCCTAACACTCATACATTGTGGGGTAATTTGCTATAACCTAAAAAGTGATCACTTGGCCATTTTCCACTAGGATGATCAAAATGTACCATGTAGTATGGATTTTAAACTTAAAAATCACTTTGACCATGGAAAATAATTTAGGGAACCACTTTTTCTAAATTAATTTTGTTTACCCATTTGAAAATAACTTGGAAATTCATTTAATTAATGTCATGCTATTTTCATATTTAGCCATTAAGTTAAAATAATTAAAAATATTTCCATTCATCCATAGGAATAATGAAGTAAATCATTGTTTATTTATTATTCCATTATCATTTAACTTTGCTCCCTTGAAATAATTATTAACTCATTATTTACTAAATATTTCTAACCCCTCTTGACTTGTATCCCACAACAATAATTAATTAAATAAGTATTTATTTACTATTCCTTAACTATTTAAATTATCTCCCACGAGATAATAATTGAACCAATATTTAATAATTATCTCAAACTCACTTTGACTATATCTCCTTAAAGTAATGCATAAATCATTTTTTATTTATTGTTACTTTAACCATTTTTGTTGATTAGCTTAATATGCCATTGCGTAAACCCCCTATACTTAAATGCCATTATTTTTTGAATTAGTCCACTAAATAAAGTTTTTTTACCATTTGAAGAGTCTTATATTCTTTTAAATATAATAAAATATTCCTAACAACTAGATCTTGATTTAGTCCAATAATTTTCCTTTATTTATTTAGATCTAGATCTATCCTAGCATTTTATTATAAATAAGAGAGGTTTTCCTTTAGTCTCTACACATGACCATTTCACCATCGTCACTATTGTCCTAAATCATTTGAGCTGCCATTTTAATTTGATCCATTCACTCTTCTTTTTATCACGGAAACTAGTGAGAGAGAGACTAATTGTTGAAGTAAAATGCATAAAATAACTCATCCTACAGAGAGGGATGATCTAGACCGATGTCGACATTCTTCTCCATCATGTGTATTTGTCCTTTTAATATAATAAAAAATATTTCATATCCATTAGGTAACATTGTGTGGGTTTATTATCCTTGTTCGAGTGTATGCTTTTCAATATTTTTTAGGTGGCTTTGTAGGGTTTTCTCATATTTTATTTGAAAATATGAAGATAGCACTAAAAATAGAGAATACTTGTAGCTTTTATCCTTGTTTCGATGGTTTTAGGGCTATGTTTCAACAATAGCTAAAGTGAGGAGTTTTGGTACATCTTGTACAAAACTTCATACTAATAAGAAGCACTACCTTCCATACAAAAGCTAGCTCCAAATCCTCATGCAAAGTTGATAGAGGATATAGTTTTGTGCTAAAGGTACATAACTATAAGAGAAATTTATCATTGGATTTTTTTTTTTAAACATAACTTGTAAAGAAGGCTAACTGGTACCCTAATAAGGTAGAAGAATTTTTTTCTCATCTCATTCAATAAAATAATTTGGTGACCAAACGCCTCCCAAATTAGGGAGGTATGATTCATATTGGATCACTATGTTCTTTTTCATTAATCTCAAATATTGCAAGGTGGAAAAATAAGACACACTAGCTTACAATAACAAATTTAGCAAAGGGACACAATTGTAGAATTATAGTTTGAAACCTTTTGACTGTAGCTTGAGGTCTAAAATGACATTCTCTTAGGGGTAAAACTTTTTTTCTTGAGAGTAGCACCTCTTGACACTATAATACTCATATATTCCTTTCAAATGATCAAATAAGCACATCAATCAAAGTTTATATGCACAAGTTATGCCACCTAGAAGTTGACTTATCATGATTGACCTATATATTTTGAGAGGATGTCAAGAAAGCCCACATTATTGATGGAAATGGGGCTAGCCACATGGGAATATGAAGAATAATCTAGAGGGATTGAGTTGTAACTCGTGTTTAGGGTTGCATGGGTCAAATTTAACCCCTAGTTAACTATTATGTTGTGTTATAATTGATCCATGAGGAGGAAATGGGGTTCCCTTCTATTATCCTACATTTTGCTCCATAATACAACAATGTATTTGAGTGTGGATAGGGAGAGACAACAAAACAAAGGGGGTATTTTTTTGTAGCATCCATAGTGAACTCATGCAAATTTGTAGAGAGTGTCTTATTATTTGTATTTACAACACTTTCACTCTATACAAAAGAGAGTAGAGGAATCTCACCTTCTAGTTGGGTTTCCTCCCAAAAGGGATTTCCAAAGCATATCTTACTATTTATTGTGGTTTGTAATTGGTCAGATTCCACTATTATATATTTTTTTCATTTATCTGTTGCATTCATAAGAAAAAAACTATAAAATCTAATCTATTGTAATGAAATATTGAGTGGAATATCTATGGCATTTACAAATCAAAACGACAACGACCGTAATCTGTGTGGAGATGCATTAAGAAGTAGAATTCTCAACAATGCATCAAATAAGATACAGTGTAGTCAAAATCAACCAATCATGAGATAAACCTTAGAACAATAACAACATATAAAAAAAACATAGTAGAAGAGATTTGATTAAAAATTTAAGTGTCCCCAACTTAATCAACATAGAGGGATTGTTGATGCCTCAAGAAATAACCATCTCTCTAATTTTCCTATCTTCCTAGCTCTCCAACATCAATTTCCATCACTTGAAAGGAAATCTAAATAGTTTTGTCCACCTTCTTTGACATACCATAACACCTTTTCGTGATATTATATCGAATTCGATCAAGTCATTTGTCTGATTTTTCTGAAAGATAATCCCAATAAATTTGCCACCTCCCTGAACTCACAATAGCCCCTTCTCATCATTGTATATGTAATTTTATCAAGACAAATCATTTGTCTCTTTTATCAAATAGTAGCTTGGAAAGGAAAATTTTAAGGATTAATTTTTTTCTTATTCTTTAGGAACCTCAAAAATATTCCCTAATATACAAAATATGAAATGTATGGAATATTTTTTTTAATATTCAAAATTTTAAAGTTTTATTATAAGCTTCTATAAATTTTGTGATCTTTAATGTAAAATAATTTTACTATAAATTTTAGGCAACCATTTTCGAAAATAGAAATTAATGATTTTTTTTTGGAAAAAAACCTACAAATATTAAAGACTGAAATATTGAAAAAACCAACCTCTTAATTTAATTGCTATTTTAAACCTTTAACAAAACAACGACAAGTTCACTTCATTGCCCAAAAAAAACACATGATATAGATGAAACAACAAAAACAACAAAAAGTTCACTTTATTGCCCTAAAACAACACATGATAAACATGAAGCATATCATCCTCATCCATGAAGATAGGAATTCATGCATATCATCCTCATCCATGAAGATATAGGAACTATATAAATGAAGTAGGCTTGCATTCATAATTATCCAATGCTTGTAATCACTTATGTGCTTTTTTAGTTCTCAACAACGACTCATGGTAAAATAATTATACTTAAGTGCAACTTAAATCTAGTTATCTTCCTTCATCATCTTATTCCACATATACGTCATGGGGTTTGCCCAATTCAAACTTTTAAATTTGAAATTTCGTGAGTCTCAGGAAAAATACTCAAGTTCATTGATTTTCGATGATAAAATTTTCCAACTATGACCTACGATTTAGCTCGAATGAAACATATAAGGACAAGCCACTTAAATCACTTGGGAGAAAGAATAAAACAACCAAAAAATAAGACGCACATCTAATTAATCTTGCTGTCTTTGGACACACTGAAACGTTAATTAAATGATGTATATGAATGGCGTTGGAATCTTGTGGTCGAATGTTACTATTTTTAACATAAAAAATAAAAAATATTGTGCATATAGTATTTAATTTGTTTAATTGGAATGTTATGTTTACTTATTTAACCAAAAAAAGCCAAAGAAATTCATAATACCATAATCAAAAAACAGTAATAAAGTTGTAAAAAAGTTAGCCACGTAAAAAACATTCCATAATAAGAAGAGTAAAGTTATTAATAGTTAACAATATAAACACTAAAAAATAAAAATAAAGTGATTACAAATGTGGTACAAGATATTACCCGGATGTGGGTGTTAGTATCGCATTCAATGTGAGCCTTGTGCACACCACGCGGAGAGGACAGCGGGCCGCTGAACAGGCAGGTGGTGAGGGATATTAAGCAGGTTGATACGAACGACATTCAATGCCATTCAATACAGCCGCTGTCCCAAGGTAATCGCTGCGGAATTAATACGATGGAAGATCTGGTAACCAGAACATTCTCCACAGTTCGATTTTGGTGGCAGGAAGAGAGCTTGCGCTCCAAGGAAGAGAAAGGGGAAGGTCAGTTAGGGAAAGAGGAAGGTGGCAAAGGCGGGAGGAGGCCTTTCCACACAGTTCATTTCAGCCCTGCGTCTACTCCTGGCTTAAGGTCCTCTCGGGATGTAGCGGTGGGGATTGTTCACGGGATTCGCTCAGTGGTGGTGCATCATTACGGCAGCGACGCTTCCCCTGCTAACGAGTCCGGCTTCTTCAACGTTGTTGCGGTCAGCGGAGCAACTGTGGTGTTAAATAGTCTTCAGGCTGGGACGGGGCATCCATTGCCATCAAGCACGCTTGCCTCATATCAATTAGTTCCATGGCTCCTCGTTTAAGGGCTACTCCTCGGCGTGGGCGTAACTCTGGTCAGCGGGGAGGTTCTGGAGGGAGAGGTAGTCAAAGCCCTCGCCGTATTCCGCCTCTCGCCTGTGCGTCACCACCTTCGACCAGATCGGAAGATTCGGGCCACTCCATCAGTATCACAGTGCAATCAGCAAGGTTCCAGTTCAGACGCAGGACAAACAAACCTCTGGTTTCGGCTCTCGTGACGGTCATCTTCTCGGAAGAAGACGAGGAAGATGGAAGCTTGAAGGAGGCTACTGAGGAACAAACGCCTTCTCCCTCAGACAATTCCTCGCAGAGGAGGTGGATGGAAGACAATTCTTACGCCCCTTCGTCACAGAGCAAGTTAGACGAAGAAAGCACTTTTGTTCATTCAGAGGAGCAGGCAGAGGTGCTTCAGGAGATATGGAGCATGAAGGATAAGAACATTATGGACACTGCATAGCAAAAAGCAGAGGCACCCGAGGCGATGGAAGATATTAGGCACGCTTCACCCCAGAAGCAAACCATGGATGAGGAGCCTGATAATGCCTTTGCAAACATTCTATATCTCAAGCTGCCGCCGGGAATGAAGCCTGAAGATGTCGAGGATGGTGTGGAGGTCACGCGGGAGCGCGCCACGGACAAGGAAACTGGGCAAGGTTCAGAAAATTTCAAGTAGCAAGCTCTGTTTTGAGGGTAAGGTCTCTTGCTCTGTTTTGGTCGTTCGTGATTATGGCTCGGCTCTTTTGGCTCGGCTCCACTTGTTCGGCTCTAATGTTGCAGCGTTTAGAGGCTGGCGACGAATCCAGCATGTCAGTGGCAAGTCCACACATTTTTTGTATTTCTGATAATGACACGCAATCTGGCAGGTTTTCCGGCCTGTAAGATCTCTTCCAATTGCTCTGAAGTCTGTTCTTGCTTGCAGTAATTTGTACAATGTTCCTTACAAACAGTGGAACAGATAATTTTGTGAAATTTTTTTATAGAGAGTTGCTAAGTCACTCTCAGAGGTTCAATCCTCTTGTAAATATTTTTACAGTTTTTTTAATATAAGTAGATTAGTCTTTGCCCAGAAAAAAAAAAATGTGGTACAAGATATTATGCATAATCAAATTTTGATTATTTAACCCACTATACTATATATCACAAAAAAATATAATTTAAAAAGCATGAAATATTTTAAATAATTAATGTTAATTTTATATAAATGCATTTTAATTATAAGTAATTAAAAATAGTTATTCCATAAGGCGTTTCTCTTTGAAACCAATTCCTCTAGCTGTCGTCCTGTCCTATTGTTCACCCTGGATTTGTGGATTTGTGTGTTAAACAATTGAACGAATTTGATCGTTGATCTAAAATTGAAATAAGTTAATGAATAACAGAAAAACATATAATGAACCAGGTAAAAGCGAGTTCCGTTCATGGAAAAGCTTGTAAATGTTTTGGGGTCTGTCATGGTGCCGCCTTTCAGACCTTCTCTCGAAACCACAGTCTATCTCTCCAATCTAGATGACCATCTTACCATCAGGCGCAGATTCGATACATTGCTTATGTATAACATTGACTGTCGTAATAATATTTATGTCACCACAAATCCTGTGAAAGTTGTTAGGGATGCACTGTCACCAGTATTAGTGTAGTATTATCCATTTCAGGTCGGGTAAGGAGAACTGAAGATGGCTGAAAATTGCAGGTGGACTGCATAGGAGAGGGTGCTCTCTTTGTGGAAGCCTCCACACATAACACTCTTTCATTGTTGGGTGAGTTGGAGGAGCTGAAACCCTCATTTGAGTGACTGCTCTTTCAGTCTCAGCTCATTGCACAAGTCGAGGATGTACCCGTCTCGTTTTTTAGGTGAAAATTTTCCTCTTACTTTGCCATTATTCCTCACTTTTAATGGATTCGATCAACTCCAGCCATCGCTGATCTTGACAGTTGCACTTGTGTGTTTTCTGTTTTAACAAAAATAGGTAACTCACTTCGATTTCGGGGGTTTTGTTGTGGGTGTGAGTTTCAACCATAGTCTGTGTGACAGATGAGGGGCAGCCCAGTTTTTCACTGGACTTGCAGAGATGGTAAGAGGAGAGACGAAGTTGTCCGTTGAAGCAGTATGGCCTCAATGCAGTAGCAGATAGCCAATGTGAAAACCGAAGATCTAATACTCGCTTCATTTTTCTTCAACTCAAATGTTTTACAGATTGTACAGCAAGCAACCTATCATAGAAGAGTTGAAGGAGCATTGTACTAGGTTTGAAACTTTGAAGTGTTAGCAGCGTTGGCTTGGCGGATAAGAATAAGTGCTCTGCAGATTCCTCTTGATCAATCTGTCAGGCTTCTCTTCAGGTACTACACATACGGAGTTGTCATGGTTGTGTGGAAGGAAGAGGCAATATCAAAACTTGAAAATGTAACTGTAAGGACTCTGAACACTACATATCTCCACAATGGTATGATATTGTCCACTTTGGGCCTAAGCCCTCATGGATTTGCTTTT